>WSFP011408998.1:0-24938 GCA_009831015.1 Picea engelmannii
TCGTTACACAAATCCGTCACTGAGGCCCAATTACAATCTATAAAGTTTAATGGTGTAATGGTTCTCCAGATCTTGTGATGTCTTCTTTTGAAAGCTCCCCCTTCAGTTTGAACATTCTCTTTTTTACATTTTCTCTTATAGGTGGGACCTATACAAGATGACCAGCATTGGGTAACAAAGGGGAAAGGAATTAACTACTGAAGAAGGCTGAGCTTGGGATAACCCTCATACTCAAGCATGCAGACAATGATTATTACACCTACAACAAGCCTTTTACTAATACATTAACCTACTAGTGTTCCAATTGTTGACTGAGATACGATTATTAGAAAAAGACAGACATGCAATAAACGATGGAAAAAAAAATAGTTTCCTTAGCTCTAATCATTGATCACACATTAACACAACGATTTACTATTCATCATTAAAGACAATAACTATAAAAATATTGAATCAGATAAATTATCAACAGATCCATAGGCTCATACTCGTTATAACATCCATCCATGAGATAAAATCAGAAATAATTCTTCTTCAGATCCAATCACACACACTTTTGATGAAAAACACAAACTTGTCTGTAGTCCTAAACATGACTTCTCAATCAACATAGCTCTGAAATAGTTATTTACAAATCCAAAAATGATGATCTTTGCCAAAACCATCGACCATTTCTAACCGGTCGATCCTCTTATATATAACATATTATTAACTAAAAATAACTATCAAAGTGCAAGCTAAGTAAAACAAAACATCGCCACATGGTGCTTTCATCTCTCAGTATTTTAAGAGTCATCAAATGGTTTCATTTAAGTGGATGACTCTTCTTGTACTCCGATCATTTGACTAAGATATCCTCACACGTGTTGGCATACAGGAATCTATGTTGGTCCATTGGGGCCGAAAGGGTCTCCTTTATATCCATTGCCTGTGCCCGATACTTGACTATTCTAGCACTTACCTACTGCAACACAGTCCAAGCCTTGATCAGGTGTTCCATGAACTGATGTACTTGACATGGCGCCATGTTTTCCACCTTTTCTATCTTCGCAGCCCATGATGAGTCATTTTCGGCATGTGATTTGACTATGTCATGCAAGTCGACACAGTCATCAGGTGTGCCAAATTAGTGAAGGCCAAAGTCTCTCATCTACTGGTTGATCTTGGTCCATCTCTTTTTGTACTTGACCCATTTCTCTTAGATTTCCTAATGAGGTTCTTGGGCCATTTTCACCGAGTATTTGTCTGACTTCTTTATGTGGTCGATGTTGCTATCCCTTAGTATCTGGATGTCGTGTTCTTCGATGTCTCAGCCATGTTGAACCATGTTGATTTAGTCAATCCTTTCCACTGCTTGGTGTGATTTCTTGTACCATCTTTCCATATCCTTGCACATCTTCAATGCCATGAGGGTGTCTTCTTGTAAATCGGTTATCCCTATAGTGAAAAGGTGTTGCTCATTTGTAAATTTACTATACGCCTCCTAGAATTCGCTTCTCATGAACATCGTGGCCTGTGTGGAGTCCTGATAGTATTTTTCCAAATGGTGTAGATGTTCCAACTCCTTCAGCAAAGCGGCCAACTCCTCTTCATCCTTCCTCTCTCTATCTAGGGTGGCATATGTCATTTCCATGCCTACACTGATAAGCTCGAACATCTTCGCATGATCAGTGATAATCAATTTATCCTCGGTGGTGATGCGGATGGAGTGATCCAGATTAAGCCTCCTCTTATTGGTGGTTCTTTTCATGATGGATTTCCTCTTTTGATCATAAGAGATAGCTTTTATATTAGTGAACTCATCCACGGGTTCATGGATTTGCTTCTCTCCCCAGGTAAGCATGTTTCCTGGGATCTTGACGATGTATATATGTTCAAGGCTAGGTTCTTGAACCTCTTCCGTGTGTTCCAAAAGTTTGGCCTCTGTTTGTTTCTCATCAGGAGGTAAAGTACCGACTAAAATTGAAGCATCATGGGCAGGCTCAACACTTACTTGATAACCGACTGTTAAGATGTCGATTTCCTGCTATGAAACTTATTCTTCTTGTTCACCTGATCCTAGCTCATCCTTCAGGCTGTCCACTTGGGTCCTCAGTACATTGAGTAGCTCAATGTCCAAGACACTTTAGAACTCTTGGTCACTCTATGGAAGGCTTTGAATTTGAGCATCGGGAGATGGGAAAGATGCCTTCTCAGGTTCCTTTTCCTTTGTGATCTACACCGGAGTCACCAGGGAAACCTTTGAACTCTCCTCATCATCATAGATCATTATTAAGTTGTGGAGGGGTTTTGGTGTACTTTCTCTCCTTGATTTCCTTGCTACCTCTGACTGATCTGAAATGTCCCCTAGTGATCCGGCCTGTGGCGTTGTAACTTCGAGGTCATCTAACCCAGTGATTTCTTCAATTTATATTATCTCTGGGCCACTTGGGCATGTCCGGCTTTCAAGTGGGTTTTTGGCAGTAACCCTTGTCATTTCTATGAGGTCCAGGTCATTCTGCAGCTGATCGATTACTCTATGTGCATTTTCCATTAGGATAAATCCCCTTGCCTCTATCTCCAGTGTCATAGACAGTCTCCTTTTCTGCACCTTTGTTGCCTTTGCCACTCTGATTTCTTCCCTAGCTCGGAGGGCCTCTTGAGATGAATGCTATATTGTTTCCTCTTGTTTATCCATGGTCATGACCTTGAACCTGGTCATTTTCAGGCGGACCATCCTTTGCACCACCTCATCCCAGTCCCGGGAGTTCTCTGTGAAGACTTCATATTTGAACTTGTTGTGAGAATACAGCCAACAAGATGACACCTATGAAGCATGTTACAGGACCAATCCCTTTGGATCATTCTTGTGGAATTGACCCATCGAGAATCTAAATTTGAGTTAGCTCAAACCTTCTTGTTTGGCTTGAGCAATGTCCTTTACCAAGTAGAACCATACATGGAAACCATAGGGTATGAATTCTCATTTCTTTTCCTTGACCAAGGTGGCATTGTAACCCTAGAAGATGGTTTGATAACATATTTCTCCTACAACAAGTTGGTATGGAACATGAGCTGGTAGGAGATGTGGTGCTCTGGTGGCTTCGAACACCCTAATGTAGGTGGTGCAGTCGTCCAAATACCAATGGCCTACCTTGGATACCATCTTCTTGACTATCGACGATAGCCTTGGGCATTCCTTCTTAAAAAGAATAAAATAAATTTGGGCGATGAATTCATCGCAGATGAGGGTGTAATATTTCTTATACTTGTTTTCCCATAGCACACTAAAGCAGACATGGACAAGGATCTCTGCAACATGCCATCTCAGATTCATGTCAGCGAAGACGTTTCTGGCACACATGGCATCAAGCAGGTATGAATCCATGTAGAAAGTTGGTGCTACCCCTTCCTTCGACGCTAGGGCCTACTGCACACAAATACTCACTTGCTTGGATATTATTTCTCCACAGTTTAAGTTTCACCCATCAATCATGACTATGTATGTAAAAGGTATCCATGCCTCTAAAAACCTAGAGAAATATTTCTCTTTGTAAAATCGATAGATGAGAGTCATCAAATAGATGTATGGCTCCCTTAAGTTAGTTGTCCCATACCAGCTAGTGCTTTGGTTGGTAGACTTCTTTTCCTCCCTCCACCATGAGGCCATCCCCCGGCTAGTGTCATGGCATTCATATAACTTCACCACAAAGTCCGTGTTTAGTTGCTCCTCAAGGTCTCTAAATTTGTAGTATTTCTAAACTTCTACCGAGAGGAACACTCCGAAACACCCACCATTTTCATCATTAATTAAACATTTATGTGTGTTTATTTTGTTGATGAGCCACTTTAAGACTTATATGCAGTGAAAAATGGGTGTTCTTCTTTCCACCATATGTAGATACAACCGTCGGATGTTCGAAAACACTTGGTCGTCGAGCACCCTTATGTTTAGATCACTATGTGGACATATTCTAGGTACTCTTCTCGGTTGATCCTATTAAGAAGATCCCCCCAATGTGGGAGTTCCATCTTGGACCCTTTTCTTTCCTCTATATCACCAAAGGTCGGGGGATGGATAAAATCCTTCTTTGTTGTTGTCTTGACGATAAGCTCTAGCCTAGGGACGTACTCCAATTGTCTCTTGGTTCCAGGAGAAGAACCTTCTCCCATCTCTGATTCTTTCATATTTGGTTCTCTCGATGAGTGTCTAGTGATTAGATTTATCGATGACATCATTCCTGCAACTTAAGCAGAATTTGAGCGACTGTGTAAAAAACTGAAAAACACACATATAAAAAATTACAGCCAATGAATTTATAGACTCGGATAAATACCTCTAAATCTTGTTAAAACCTAGTTATTTTGACAATCACGGGATTGATACAACCTTCGAATTGCTCATCTTGCTCCTTCAGATTCTCTCGAATTCTCTTGCGTGTAGAATGATTTCGTTCACAACGGATCAAGAGATTTTAATATAAAATATCTTACCATGTCGCATCAGTCATTCAATTCGGGTTATGAGTGAATTTTTAATAAATCTTTTGTCAAATCTCTAGAAATTAAATTCATTGTGGGTTAACGGTGGAGGTGGAGGTGGTGATGTGGTCTATCGGTGATTTTAAACGACTGTTTTGATTGGCACGCGAGGTAGAAACTAATTGAAGATTGGGTATTAATTATCTCCTTAAATTCTCAAAATCCGATCATATCTAATGCTAAAAAACATCCCATCATGTCGCTCCTTCAGTGGGTGGATTAGGGATTGGTGTTGTGCTCTGGATGTCTTCGTAGATATCCTCTTGCAAAAATCTCCAAAGTCAATTGATCTTTTCGTACAATACTGATGTGGCAAAGCTGACTCGGAGGTGTGACTCAGACCTAGGGAACCAAAAATGACTCGGGATAAAAATAGACCGTATGACCCTCTTACCTAGTAAAGACATGTGGCATTGAAGACCAATGAATTGATTCACTTGTATTAGTTAGAGTCAAGACTTTCCTTGAGTTATTCATTCTAAAACAAACCTTAGATATTTGATGCCGAAAAGGTGTCCAGGATCGGCGATCAGTGATAAACCTATCAAAGTTCTTTTGGATCAGCTTCCTTGAAAAAGTCTCGATGCCAAAAACACATCGACAATCGAGGATAACCTTTATTGCGGTCAAAATGTTTGTTGTGATCCTCCTATGTTTTCTCCAATTTCGATAAAGCACATTGGGGATCAGGTATCGGTGATATCTTTTAGTTCCTCGTTAATGTCTCTCCCTTTGTTGGCCCTTGACCAAGTTGTGAGGATCCTTGGTCATGTTTGAACTACTTTTGGGACTTCGATAGGCTATCGAAGGGAGAGCACAAGTCGAATCGGATATCGCAGGATCTCGACCCCTTTTTAGGGATTTTTGGGTTTTGGGCTATATAATGGGTATGCGAACATTGGCCCATGGGTTTACCCATGTTTAGGCCCCTTTTGTAATGTATAAATAGAAAGCTAGGAAATGTAGGAAGTAGTTCGATCTATGTGATCAAAGAGAGGCTAGACACTGTGCTAAGTGCAACTTGTAAGTGCTTTGTGCATGCTATGTTGAGAAATTGTAGAGCTATGTGCAAGTGATTTTAAAAGACTATGAAGAGGCTTTGTGTTGTAAATCAGGGAAGGAGGATCTAGAAGAGTGCACGTAGATCTCTTGTCCTCTGTGGAGTAAGATATCATGGCTCTGTGCATGTAGAATATTGACAGAAATAAATAAATAAGAAGAGTTGGTAGACGTATCCCCAGGGTGGGGGTGAACAATGTATACCCCGTGTTGTGGTTGCTTAGTGCTTTATGGTTGTTCTCTTGTTTATGTGGTTAAATTATTAATGCACTAATATATGCTTAGAAGAATATAATGTGATAGCTTAGTGCTGAATAATTTGAATGAATGCTAGATCTGATCTATGTTGGTATGCTTAGTGCTTGAATCTATTGGATCTGTGTGAATGTTGCATTGATCTATTATTAGGGCTTAGTTGTGTTGTAAGCTAAGACTAAATATTAATGAACTATAAATTCTAAGTGTTATGTTAGGGTGTTACAATCACAAATCTATGTCCCAGCTAAGGTTGCATACATCTGAGTCTTGCAACCACCCTTGCCTCTACCTCGGGTGAGACTTCATCTGCTTTGCAGGTTTTGCTAAAAGCGCTGGTAGTTAGGGTTTTGTTGGTGCGTTGTTGTAAGTGTTGAACCCTGGGTCTTCCCTTGTGCCAATAAATGGTTTTGTTGCTAGGACCTGAAACTATGATTGCTAAGAACTAAAGAAAAGAGAAATATCTATGTGTAGATATATTTCCCTAGTGGGCAGTATTCTACTTGAACTATGAAGCTTTGTGCCAAGAAGAAAATTCAGATCTGAAGAAAAGAGGTAAGAACTGAAATCTTTTTTCTCTGATAAAAGTAAAGTAAGAATTTTTGGTTCAAAAGGTAAGATCTTAAAGCTTTGTACTCTGATAAAGGTAAGAACCGTCAAATTTTTTTATTGAAAAGGTAAGATAAGTGGAATTTTTTGTTTCAAAAGTATGGATCTAGGCATGCTTGATAAATTTTGTCCTATCTTGAAAAGTAGGGCATGACTAGATGAAAGAAGGTTTGATATGAGTATATCTTACAAAAATAGTGAAAGATATGTTATTCCTATGCATAGAAAGAATGTTTGGACTAACAAATGGATGCAGGACCCTAGAAAGAATTTTTTGCAGGTTGCCTACTATGATCCTAGTGCACAGTACAGGAAAGTCTGGGGATCATTTAAAATAAATAAATGATTAACTCTTTGTTACAGTTGCAGAAGACTGGGACATCTTGCTAAAGAATTCCCTGGTAGAATACCTAGTTTCATTTGTTTTAAAGTTATGGATCATGAAGTTTTAGATTTCCCTAGAATGATTTCTAGGCTTGACAGAATGAATATGAGACAAGAAAAACCTAAGTTCAAGAATCTGAGACCACGGTAAAACCCCAGAAAGAATCAAAGAATGTATTACTACAAATGAAAGAAACCCTAAATGATCATAGAAATATCAACTTATCAGAGATATTCCAAGAAAAAGAATGCATAGAATCTAGCATAGGATACTTCGACATTGACTATGTCCTGGATGAAGAAACACAGGTAAATATCATGAAAGAAAGGACTTGGGAAACTTTAGGAAAGCCTGTTATGATTCCTTCATTGGGAGGAATAAGATTATTTAGAGGAAAGTTGATAACCCTATGTGGAAGACTCACCCAGATATCTATGAGTGCTCATGGAAATTCGACAAAGGAAGATTTTGAGGTTGTTAAATTTGTTGAGAACAACACCCCATTTTTTATATAAATAGGAAAACCTTGGATTGAAATGGATCAGTCCAGAAGAAAAGAAGAGGAAGTATTAGAGAAGAAGAAGCAAGAATTAAAAGACTTCATGACTAGGAGGATAGCACACTTGATTGAAGAACAAGAGAACAAATCAAAGCTACTTACAAATAGAAACTTGGATGCCAAATTTGAAAGAACAAAAGAAGACTCACAGACGAGTAGAACAGCTACCCCAGATGGAGAAAATGTATTATTCTATGACCCTATGAAAGAATATCAACAATGTGAATTTAGTATGCCAAAAGGAGATAAGAATCAGAATGGAAAGAGGATAACTGAAACAAAGACTATAGGGAAGAAGGCTAAGAAGCTTAGTAAGAAGAGAGAAAAGATAGAAAGGTTATAGAAGGTTCTAGAGGGGACTTCATAGAAGGAAGGTTTGCAAAAATGGAACTTCGCTGAGATACCAGAACAACGCAACATGGTGAAGAAATATAGTCGTTGAAAGCATTATAACTGTTAGCCCGACACCCCAAATGTTTAGAACAACATTTATGGCCAGAAAGCTCTCCATCAAACCATTGGGACCATGCCGCAATGAACATAACCATGTTGATGAAGGTCTCTTGTCCATTGGAGAGACCTGTTACACTGCTATCTACTTATTGCACCGATTGTTGCACCGAAAACACTTTTGTGAATTATATCCTAGCCAACTCATTGATACTGCGCTATGTTTAGTAAGATAGACACCGGTTCTATTGCTTTGAGCACTCATTTAGCCATCTGAGTTATCCAATATAAGTGTGCATGTCGGAAAATATCAACGCCATAGAGAAAATCGTAGAAGAAGTTTTGATCGACCTCATGGATGAGAAAGTGATGTACTCGAGTATTTAAGCTTCCTCGACAAGGGTAGTGCAAGCCTCTTCATCGACTACTTGCAGATCCAAACCATCCCGACCGGTAGTTGAGAAAAGAACCAAGCACTGAGATGACTTGGAAAACATGAAGCTAATCTTGACCATCTTACCAAACTACATCCTGCCTCTGGCTGACACGGTGAGCCATGACAGCGTCCCAAGGGACTTTGATTACACCATGGTTACTGTGTACCTCTCAAAAGGGATACCTACAGTTAGAATGTAGAAGGATAAGATCATGATGTTGAAGTTCAATGAATTCAACGTAGGAGATCGCAAGAACCATAGTATGCTTTCTCCTTACAAATACTTGACTAGGACGAAGGGGAATAACTCGAAAATAATCCCCCAGCCATGGACTATGAACCTCATGCAGTCCACCCTCTTGAATGTAATGAATATCTCACACTTTGGAAGGAAACATGATGTTAATGTGTGTGTTAAGATCCTTCTCTCGTGTTACCATGGAGACTACCTATGTCTAGACCGATGCATCACAGTTGATCCGACGTTGATCCATAGGATCACCAAATTGAGCATGCAGGGACCTAACCCACAGGACTTCTACCCAGGTAAGGCTACAGATCACGTATTGGCATAGAATATCAAAGACACATATGGAGATGTAGAAAAGGGAATGTGAGGCTACAAGGTAGCTTCCATCTAGAATGGAGTAGTTCGCCTGGACTTCCAGTTGATCGTAGGAAATCTCGTGAGAAAGAACATACCTACATAGGTCACAGGATTCATTGTTGACCTTGCCGGGAAATGTGTATAAGGACTCCAGATGAACTGGGTGAAGTACTTGATCAACTAGCTGGAATTAGACTATCGTGAAACTCAGGATCAAGGCTATGAGTTCCACTTTAGTTGTCTCCTAATCCTCATCGCATTTACCGCTTGAGAGATGTTGAAAGGTGCGACCTTCCCAGACATTGAGTTGTTCGAGCCACTCGTTGCAAAGTTCACCAAGCTCTAGTACTCAAGCGATATGGGAAAACAATGGCAGTCGAACACGGTCTTTCATACATATTATCTCCAACTGAAGAGGGTTATCGAAGCTATCCCTCACATGATGCCAAACACCATGCATCAGTTTCGACCCCTTATGAAATTTTTCATAGATCGACACTTCATTTATATCACCGCGTCCATAGATGAGCATAAAGAAAAGCTTCAGTCATACTACAAGCTCACATAGGAGAACCTCGAAGAGATAACCAAGGACTGGTCTATAGATCTCCTTGTCCCCACTGACCCCGTAGAAATTTCAAACCCTGAACTAATCGATAGCCCTGAGACCACTCATGAAGCAAAGGATACTCCTATACCTAGTAGAAGGAATAATACCGAAGAGGTCCAAAAATTGAGTAGCGCATCGGAAGAAACTGCTTCAGTATCACTTGGCTGAGGGGGTGATGATGTAACACCAAGGGAAAATAAGATTAGTAGAAGCAGGGAAAAGTAACACCTCCTAGGGATCATGTTGATGAGGCTGATCCCTTGAAGAAACGGAAGGTTTCCTCCACAAATCCCACTTCTCGAAAGAAATCCAGAGCCACCTTGACTAAGATGCAGATTGTGCTCACTATATATGACTTCAACTTCATCATCGCAGCTGTAGCAGATGCCTCGTAGGACATCTTGCAGAAACATGAAGCCAAACATGAGGATATGTACAATAGGATCGAGGTTGAAATCAAAGGAGTCCATCAGGCCCTTCAGTCTAGCCACACAGTATCCACTATGCCCCCACTATCATAAGAACCAAAGTTGGGACATGAGCCTACCCAACTCTATAGCCTAGCTAACGTGAACAAAGCTCACGTTTGTCAAGCATAGGCTGAGAAATACTAGGCCTCAATGGCTCTAAAACAAGCCCAAGAAGAAATGGTAGAGCAACGTCGGGTTGCATAAAAGGAGAAGGATGACCTTCAAGCCAAGTTTGAAGAAGAGAGGGCATAGGTCAAGCAAGAAAAAGAACAATTGCTTGAATAATAGCTTGGAGTCAAAGAAGCAGTCGACAGAGCACTTCACTCTATGATGGGCTTAGAGCCAAAGGCAGAAGATTGAGTGGAGAATCAAGTAGTGTAGCTCATGGAAGCTATCCAGTAGCTTCAAAAAAGAATAGAAGACTTAGATCTACGAACAGTGCCCAACACTCTGCAGGATGTGCAGGTTCAAAGAGAAGCAACTTCTCGAAGCGTAGTTGAGAGAATCAAGGCCCTCACCATGGAATGTAAAAAACTAAGTGATTGCAGGCCCAGAGGTATGAGCGAATCACAACTCCAAGTGGTAAAGAAGCAAGAAGAAATAGTACAGGAACAGTTGAAGCCCCTATAAATCATTGAGAGGATGAAGTGATCCCAAGAACAGTGCAGTGCTCAACAACAGGTCCACACTATTCATAGCAAAGTCATGGAAGTGACTCAGAGGCTCCAACCAATACAGGATGAGGCTTGCCAACTATTCACAGAGATTGAAGGCCGAGGCGCATAACTGGAGAAAGTCATCACTACTGTTGAACAACGCTTAGAGGGACCTATCAACAAATCAATAATCCAAGAGTTCACTGAGAATGAGGTCGTGGTGCAGCAATAGGTAGAAGCAGTTTGAGCCAAGCTCGAGGCTTTTGAAGCAGTTCTACCCAGACCAGAGTGACTCAGGATGAGTTAAAGGTGAGTGTTGGGGGCCTGTTGGCCCTTGACCAAGTTGCAAGGATCCTTGGTCATGTTTTACCTACTTTTGGGACTTTGACAAGCTTTCAAAAATGAAGCGCAAGTGGAAGCAGAGATTGTGGGATCTCAGCCCCTTTTTAGGGCTTCTTGGGTTTTGAGCTAGGTAACGGGCATGGTAATGTTGGCCCATGGGTTTACCCATGTTTAGGAACTTTTTGTAATGTATAAATAGAAATATAGGCGATGTAGGAAGTAGTTCAATCTATGTGATCGAAGAGAAGTTAGACACTGTGTTAAGTGCAACTTGTAAGTGCTTTGTGCATGCTCCGTTGAGAACTTGCAAAGCTAAGTGCAAGTGATTGTAAGAGACTGTGAAGAGGATTTGTTTTGTAACTCATGGAAAGAGGATCTAGTAGAGTGCGCACAGATATCCTTCCCTCTGCGGAGTAATACATCATGGCTCTGTGCATGTAGAATATTGACAGAAATAAATAAATAAGAAGAGTTGGTGGACGTAGCCCTAGGGTGGGGGTGACCCACATATACCTCATGTTGTAGTTTTTTAGTGCTTTATGGTTTTTCTTTTGTTTATGTGGTTAAATGCTTAGTGTACTGATATATTCTTAGAATAATCTAATGTGATAGCTTAGTACTGAATAATCTGAATGAATGCTAGATCTGATCTATGTTGGTATGCTTAGTGCTTGAATCTATTGGATTTGTGTGATTACTGCACTAATCTATTATTAGGGCTTAGTTGCGTTGTAAGCTAAGACTAAATATTAATGAACTATAACTGCTAAGTGCTCTAAAAATCACATATCTGTGTCCCAACTAAGGTTGCATACATCTGAGTCCTGCAACCACCCCTACCTCTACCTTGGGTGAGACTTCATTTACTTCATAGGTGTTGCTGAAAGGGTCAGTATTTAGGGTTTTGTTGGTGTGATGTTGTAAGTGTTGAACCCTAGGTTTTCCCTTGTGCCAACACCCTTTCCATCCTTTACTGACGTCAAAGGGAAAATGACTATCGGTGATATCTTTTTGTGGAACACTTAACGCAAACCAAAACTTCCTTTTGCCAATGCCAATGGAGATTGGCACTCAGTGACTGTGGTTTTTCGAGTGGTTCCTTTTTCTTCTATGAATTCCTTACGATGTCGAACCTGAGCATGTTGGGAGAATTTTTTGGATTCCGTTAGGTGTTAAGGTCTTTTTATTCATGGGTTTTCATAAGTTCAAGCAACTTGAAAAGGTGATGAGATTCATGAAAATAAGAAAAGAAAAAAAAATTCTCAAAATGAAATCGAATCAAATAGTGCAGAATATCAAGTGGTACCCAAAAAGTAAACAAATTGATAAAGGATTTTTACGGTGTGTTGAGTGCTCAACAAATAGCGACTTACTAGGAAAAAGAAGAATATTTGTTCCTACCTCAGGCTCAGCTGATGCAAAATATGGTTAAGAACATAACTGGTTTTTATCATAGCCTCTTTTATCCTTGCATTTGAAATTCCATGATTGGTGCATCTGGGCACCTGTGAGGTTTTCAACCTTTATTCCACCTTTGTTTCCTATAACTCTGACTCAGGCCCCCTTTGAAAATAGTCTAATAAAGAATTCATTGGAACCCTGCCCTTTATTTATCCTCATTCACTTGCTATGACATTGCTCTGCTGCTAGCAAGTGTCCATAGCCCCGGTGGAGTCACCCCGATGTCATAGACCTTGATCCGCTACAAGCGAGAATCCATAGACCTGATAGAGTTATCTTCATACCCTCTCCTACTGTGAACTCATTTGATATAGTTGATTTTATTTCAGCAGAATTCCCTGAGCGAGTGGGAGAGGAGGGTGTCTGTTATTTGCAAAATGAGATGGTTAAGGTGAATTGTTTGCTAGCTCTATCTTTGAGTCACACATATTCCTTTCCATCTTACCAAATTTCCCTTAAGGTTTTACTAGACCACCAGGAAGACACTTCATCATTTTTCCAAGGTTGTTCATTTGCAGGTTAGATAGAAAACCCTTTAAAACAACAACAGGTCTCCCAGCTCTTCTTGTGTTGTATGTAAGTGATGAGTCAGGAACATAGGTCATCATATCGCATGAATTGAGGTCATCCAATGTATTTATAAACACAATATTCAAAAGCTGAGAAGTATTATAGTAAGAAACAAAAACAAAAATGCATTCCGCGATCGACCTACCTAAAAACAAAACATCATGAAAACACACACACACATTTTTATTTTATTTTTTTATTTAAAAACAAATTGTTTTAGGGCTTGGCCATTCACCGAGAGGGTGTTAGGTTCCCCCCTTAGATTTTTCAATTGATACATGTCTACCCCAATTTTCTTGGCCACCTGAAAAGGTCCGAGCCATAAATTCTGAAACTTTGAATGTTTTCCCTTCGACTCATTTGCTCTATCCCATTTTAGGACTAAGTCTCTTACTTCAAAATTATTCTCTTTAGCCTCATGCTTATCAAACCACCTTTTAACTATCTATTGATGAGATATGAAATTTGATTTTTCTTTCTCCCTCTCTTTTTCTATCATGAGGAGGGTATCAATTCTTTTTTTTATAACTGATGAGGGTTGTCCTCTAGAATCTTGAGAAAGTTAAAAAGATGGAAGATATAACCCGTTCAGGAGAATGTCTTCCTATCCATATACCAAAAAGTATGGGGAGTTCGCTATAGATTCCTTGGGTGTTACTCTATAATCCCATAAGGTGTTATAGAGTGAACTATGCCAATTCCTTTGGTTGTCTACAACTATTTTATTTAATATCCTCACTAGGTTCTTATTGGTTGATTCATCCACTATGTTCCCCTGTGGATAATAGTTTGCATAGTATCTGATTATGATTCCTTTGTTTAGAGAAAAATATGTTAATAGGGTGGAACAAAAGTAATATGCATTATCATATATAAGGATGAAAGGCATCCCAAACCTTGTGATCAGTTGTTTCTCTATGAATTGGATCACCACCTTTTCTTTTACATGAATCAGAGGGATGGCCTCTGCCCATTTTGTGAAATAGTATGTGGCATTCAATATGTATCTATGTTGTTTCTAAGAACTCAGTGTAATTTCTCCTATGATATCTAACCCCCATTGCATGAATTGCCTGTAAACGACCACAGGTTGGAGTGGGACAACTTCTCTCTTTTCCCTCCCCATGCTTATTTGACAAGTTTTACAGTTTCTAGTGTATGTTTGAACATCCTTGAACATAGTAGGTCAATAATAGCTAGCTCTCAGTATTTTGTGAGTGGTGATGTTTCCCATGAAATGTATTCCTGTGGGACCATCGTGGAGCTCCTTCATAACCTTGTCTGCATATTTTCATTCGAGACATATTAAAAGTACCCCATCATAATTAACACGGAAGAGTACCAAATTTATGAGGCGATATTGTGATGATTTTAACCTGAGGGTTCTCCTTTCCGTAGGATTTAGGTTTTCTGGGAAAGTCCCATGATGCAGGAGATAAGTTAGTTTCTCATACCAAGAATCTTTCCCTGGGGAGATGTATGAAGATTCACCACACCATAATTCCAATTCATTCTCCCATATAAGGTCTTCATTCATTTGGTCTTGGGATTCAACTGCTAGTTTGCATAACCCTTGTCCCTTAACTAGTTTAGCAGGTTTTATATCTAGATCAAATTCTTGGACAACTTCCATCTAGTTTCCTCTTCTTTCCCCCATCTCCTATTGAGTGAATAGGTATCGGACAACAGGGTGAGGCATGACGGCTTTAATATCATTATTTAGGATGTAAGATGTTAAGTGTTTCACTGCCTTGTATACTGCATAAGCCTGCTTGTCTATAGTAGGGTAGTTTAGTTCGACCCCTTGGATATTAGTGCTCATGAATGATATCGGGGCCTCGTTGTTGTCATCATATTTCTGAGTCAATACTACAACTAATGATTGGTCAGAGGCAAAAGTATAGAGGAAGAAATATTTAATAAAATCGGGACTTCGCAACATTGGGGCTTGAGATATTGTAGTCTTAATATTGTTGAAAGAACTTTTTCATTCATCATCCCACTTAAATTTAGCATCTTTTTGAATCATTGTTTGTAAGGGTTTGATCATTTCAGTGAAATCGGGGGTGAATTTCCTCACAAAATTGATTTTCCAAAAGAAGGATTACATAGCCTTTTTGTTGTGGGGTAATGGAAGCTAAGTTATAGCCTTAATATGTTCTAGGTATATGTGAATTCCTTCTTGAGATATAATATGACCTAGCAATTTATCTTCCTCGACACCAAAAACAGTTTTCTTAGGGTTTAAGGATATACTGTATTTCCTTCACCTTTCAAAAATCTAGGTTAATTGTTTGATGTGATATTCTATGTTATTTGAATAAACAGTCACGTTATCTAAATAGACTACTACACACTTGTTGATTAGTCCCTAAAATGATACATCCATGACCCTTTGGAAGGTTTTCCCTACATTGATTAACCCAAAAGGAATACATTTATAAGGGAAGGTTCCCCACTTGGTTTGGAAGGTAGTCTTCAAACAGTCTTCCTCTGAAACTAGAACTTGGTTGTAACCTGAAAAACTATCCAACAGGGAGAAAATATCAAAGCCAGACACGATCTGCAAGATTTTCTCCTTTGGTGGGAATGGGTAGTTTTCCTTTTCGGAAGCTATGTTGAGGTTTCTGAAATATACACATAGGCGGATCTCCCCAGACTTTTTCCTCACAAGAACTAAATTTTATACCCATTCAAAGTGTCTAACCCGGAAGATAATCTTGGCATCTAGTAATTTCTTTAACTCCTGACTCATGAGAGGATCCAGAGATGGGTGGTACTTCTAGATCTTCTATTAGAAGAGTTTCACTCTGGTCTTTAACGAGATTTTGTTTTTAATGATACGAGTGTCATAAGTTTTCATATCTTGGTAGGACCATGCAAAGACATATTGATATTTCCTAAAAAGTTTGAGATAGGCCTTCCTTTCCTCTTTAGATATTGTCTTACTGAGATTTATATTCTTGGGGTTTTTTGGGGTTCCTAGATTTATAGTTTTGTGCATGGGATAGGAACTCCCCATCTTTGTGTTTGTTGACCCTTTGAATCTTTCCCTTAAGTCAAAAATATTTTCTAATTTGTCTACCCCTTTTGGTATCATGTGAGACCTTCATTTTTTGGATGGTTGATCTGTATGAGGATCGATTTTTGCTAATTTCTTCTGAACTACTTCATCGTCAATAGGAAATTATTTAAAATTATCCTGATTGGTAAAAAATTTTAAGATCTATTCATCTCCTTCAAATACCTTCCAATTAGAAATATTATTGGGCACTGATGGTTTGTAGATTATCTCCATAGTGAATTGGGAGGCTTCATAGTCTTCTAAGTTCTAGAGGTGATAGCCTTGAGGCGACAGTTGCTAGAGAATCAACAAGAGTGTTCTTTGTTCTGGGGATCACTCTAATGTTGAAGGCTTCAAAATGTTATATTAGTCTGTGAACTTCCTGTTGGTAATTATTAAGATGGGGAGAGTTGCAATGTATAGTTTTCCTTTCTTTTCTAACGATGATTTCAAAATATCTGAAAACCTTCAATTATTTTTCATTTAAGTCTATGGATTTATTTATACCTTGTACTAGAGCTTCATGCTCGGCGGTGTTGTTTGTGCATTCAAATTCTAGTCTACGGGATAGGAAATTTAGTTTACCTTTTGGATCAATGAGGATGCATCTTGCCCCTAACCCTTATTGTGATTTAGAATCATCGAAGTATAAGGTCCACATTTGTGAGTGAAAACCATCAACATCCTTCTTTATACCACTTTCCTCCTATCTATTTCGTGATTTCTAACACCGGTTCCTAACAGAAGAGGGTTTCCCCCACCGTCGTTGGCAAATTTTCTTGAGAAAATATTTCATAGTTTTAATTAAGAGGGACATCAGATGAGAGGGGGGAGAAATTCCTAAAATAGGAGTCACAGGAATAACTTCCTAGCGTGGGAAAATCTTTCGATGAGGGCTCGTTAAGGGTTTCCAGGTCGGTGACTGTGTGTTTTAGATATCTTTCCCTATTGATTTTGATTATATTCGTGTGTCCCTCTAATGGCAACCAAAGGTGACTCCAATCTATACTAAAGTATCTATTTAAATTATTGTACCAATCTCAACTTAGTAGAAATCTGTAAGCTTATGTGATATCTACTACAATGATGTCAATTACTTGAACAAATTTAGGGTGTGTCGCTATTCTGATTATTACATCTTTGAGCTCTCCCATAACCTTCACCTAGGTTCTTTCTAGTTGTATTACATGTTTATCACTCTTGAGAGGGACCTCATTTAATTTTTTGCAAATAGACAATGGAATAACATTAGAGGATGCTCCTGAGTCAACCAAACAGTTATGGAGGTTTTTATTGAAGACTTCAAATGTCAAAAGGAACGGTTGGACAAAATGTTTTCCCTTCTTATATTCAGAGCAGGTGTTCACATTTGGTTTATTTCTTAGATCTGTGGGAGTTATATTTTCTCCTTGGTCAGTGCTCTTTGTAGGATTTTCTATTGATTTCAATGCTTGTAACAAAAAGTCATTTTGCTGAGGGATTCTACAGATGTCCATGATCGATATATTTTCCTTCAAATTTTTCAAATCTTCTATTATGTTGTAGTATATATTGGGTGATTCTCATGTATGGATGTTTATAGGATTTCTTCGAGGAACAAAAGGTTCTTTCGGGTGATCGGGAGCTAGTTTTCCTCCCAAATTTTGGGCCATAGTAAGATCGTTTGAGACAGTTTGACACCTACTTCATGTTTGCACAACCAAGAACATTCTGGTTGGTTATTGAACCTCAAATAGTACATCGGAAGGCATTGGTAGGTTAAAGTCCCATATCAACATGGTTGTTTCTTCTGGTGGATCAACTTCTTCTTGATTAGCAATATACATAATTGAGCCGCTTGATTGTTCGGTTAGGGAAAGCTCATCTAGAAACTAGTTGGCCATCAAATTCATGGCATGCACCCATTGTCGGTGGTCTCTTTCAGAGTGTTTCTCTTGGTGATAGGTACAAAAAGAGTCGGATGCTACATTTCCCAGATCTTTGTTTAAGTTGGATGGGGGGGGTTCAATTTCTTTGAAAGGTGGATTTCTTTTAAAAAAGGGTTTATAGGGCCTCTAGCCTTGGTTTCATTCCCTTTCACTTCTTTTCATGTCTATCATTTCATTTGACAACTTATTAACCATGCATTGTAGGTATTCTATGTCTCCACTTCCCTTTTCAGGACCTTATTTTGTTTATTTCCCTGGGGGTCTAGTCAATAGGAGTCATCTCCTAGGAGGAGGCTAAACTTCCTTCTTAACTAGTGAGACATGGCCTTCTTTACATCCCTTCATTTGGAACTCTATTGTTTTGGATTCTTCAAAATTCTCAACTAAGGTTGTTTTGGCAGCCCTCTTCACAAACATGGAAATAGAAGTTGGGAGAGCATTAGCATATACTTCAATTTGCAACTCCTGAGTGGGTTTAGCTTTGGGTTGAAGTTTGTTTAGGATAGTGGTGAAACATTGATTAAATTATTTAACCTTCTCCTTTGAAATCATGGTGACAGTGAACAACTCGACCATCAAAGCTCCTGTAGTGGTTTCTTCTACAAATTTATCTAGAAAATCCTTTTGAAACTTTGTCCAAATAGTTATGGATCCTACAAATAAGTTAAAATACCACCTGGAGGCTGAATTCTCAAAATTATAAGGGAAAATCCTACATACTACATCTTCATGTTGGACATTCATCAGTCTGCTAGCTAGTATGAATTTTTTGATATGGTCTTCAGGCAATCCTGAGGTTTTAGGGTCAAATTTAGGGAGTAACTTTTATGGATGTCGGGGAAGGTTATGTACTCATCCAGGGATGGCCAGAGAATCTCTGGCCAACCAAGGTTGATTATTATGAGGTGGGTTTCCCCTTTCTTCATTACGATCATTGTTATCTTCCATGTTGTCCGATCCCGAAACTAAGCATTCTGATTTAAACCCTTCTTCATCGGAAAAATCGTTGGGCTCGGAGCAGTTGTCGGCTGGTGTTTTGGGGATTAGATTCAGAGGATGTTCGATTTTAGTGAGGAAGAAATATATCAGGTCTTCTGCTATGTGCAAAAAAACCTAGTCGGGGGTGTCAACCACTGGTCTACTTACTTATTTTCGATGAGGAAGTAACAGAGCTAAGGGAAGTGCTCTGATTTGTTGGGCATAAGCTATTGTGATTATTTTGAACTGGTTCAACTCCTCATGAGGAAGAGCATAAGGTATTTCAGGGAATAGATGTTCTTCCTCTTTCTAGGGTGAATTACTCGTTTCAGGAGTACTCAGGGTCTGTGGTTTGTCTTGGGAATGACTAGCCATGCATGTGGGTTGTTTTGAATCTACAGGCTATATGAAATATTATGTCAAAAATATTGTCATACATTCATTCGCAGGCCCTCCTTCTAGTGCTAATTCTGTTGAGGGGTCCTAAATCCCTTTAACTCAATAGTAGGAACCAAACCTGCCATCGATGGCCAATTAGAATCTTCAGTGTTTAATGGTGGAATGGTTCTCCATATCTTGTGGTCCAGAAAATTAATCGACGGGGTCCAGAAAATTAATTGGCGGGCTTTACATAGTGATTGACATGATTTCTTCTTGTGAAAGCTCCTCCTTCAGTTTGAACATTCTCGTTTTTACATTTTCTCTTATAGGTGGGACCTATACAAGATGAATTTTGGTATAAACTAGAATTGGGTTACAAAGGGGAAAGAACTTAACTATTGAAGAAGGTTGAGCTCGGGATAACCCTCATACTCAAGCATGCAGACAATGATTATTGCACCTAAAACAAGCCTAGTATTAATACATTAACTTGTTGGTGTTCCAATTGTTTACTGAGATACGATTATTAGAAAAAGACATACATGCAATAAATGATGGAAAGAAAAATAGTTTCCTTAGCTCTAATCATTAATAACACATTAACACAATGATTTACTATTCATCATTAAAGACAAGAACTATAAAAATATTGAATCAGATAACTTATAAACAGATTTAGAGGCTCTTACTCATTACAACATCCATCCATGAGATAAAATCATAAATATCTCTTCTTCAGATCCAATCACACATGATTTTGATGAAAAATGCAAGCTTGTCACTGGTCCTAAACATGACTTCTCAATTAAGGTTCCACCAAAATAGTTCTTTACAAATCCAAAAATAAGGTTCTTTTCCAAAACCATCGACCATTTCTAACCGGTCGATGCTCTTATTTATAACATATTATTAACTAAAAATAACTATCAAAGTGCTATCTAAGTAAAACAAAACATCGCCACATGGTGCTTTCATCTTTCAGTACTTTAAGAGTCATCAAATGGTTTCATTTAAGTGTATGACTCTTCTCATACTCCGACCCTTTAACGAAGAGATCCTCGCATGTGTTGGCATACGGGAATCTATGTTGGTCCATTGGGGCTGAAAGGGTCTCCTTTATCTCCACTTCCCATGCCCAATACTTGACTATTCTAGAACTTAACTATTGCAACAAATTCTGAGCCTTGATTGGGTGTTCCATGAACTAGTGTACTTGACCTAGAGCCATGTTCGCCACCTTTTCTATCTCCGCAGCCCATGATGAGTCTTGTTCGGCATGTGATTTGACTATGTTATGCAAGTTGACAAAGTCATCAGGTGTGTCGAATTTTGTAGGATAGATGTCTCTCATCGCCTGGTTGATCTTGGTCCAACTCTTTTCGCACTCAACACATTTCTCTTGGATTTCCTAATGAGGTTCTTGGTTCATTTTCACCTAGTATTCGTATGACTTCTTTATGCAGTCAATGTTTCTATCCCTTAGTACCTCAATGTCATGTTCTTTGACGTCTCAGCCCTGTACCATATTTTCATATCCTTTCACGTCTCTAGTGCCATGTGGGTGTCTTCTTGGAAATCGATTATCCCTGCAGTGAAAAGGTGCTACTCATTTGTAAATTTACTGTATGCCTCCTGAAATTCACTTCTCAGGAACACCATGGCATGTATGGAGTCTAGATAATATTTCACCAAATGGCATAAATGTTCTAACTCCTTCAGCGCAGTGGCCAACTCCTCTTCATCCTTCCTCTCTCTATCCAGGGTGGCATCTATGAGTTCCATCCCTGTGCCGATAAGCTCGAAAGTCTTGGCATGCTCCATGCTAATCAATTTCTCCTATGTGGTGATGAGGATGGAGCGATCCAGAGTAAGACTCCTCTTTTTGGTCGTTCTTTTCATGATAGTTTTCCTCTTTCAATCATAAGATATATCTTGTATATCAATGAACTCATCCATGGGTTCGGGGATTTTCTTCTCTCCCTAGGTAAGCATGTTTCCCAGCTCCCGATGGTGTATATTTGTTCAAGAATAGGTTCTTGAACCTCTTATGTATGTTCTAAAAGGTCATCCTATGGTTGTTACTCATTGGGAGATAAATTATTGGCTGAGATTGAATCATCCAGGGTAGGTTTGAAACTTACTCGATAATCGGCTATTAAGATGTCGATTTCCTGCTATGGAACTTATTCTTCTTGTTCTCCCTACCCTAGCTCGTCCTTTGGGCTGTCCACTTGGGTTCCTAGTACATTGAGTATCTCAGTGTCTAAGACACTTTCAACCTCCTGGTCACTCTGTGGAAGGCTTTGAATTTGAGGATCAAGAGTTGGGGAAGATGCCTTCTAAGGTTCCTTTTCCTCTTTGGTCTACACTGGGGAAACCTCCAAACTCTCCTCATAATCATTGATCGTTATTAAGTCATGGAGGGGTTTGGTGCACTTTCTCTCCATGATGTCCTCACTACCTCTAACTGAGCTGAAACGTCCCCTAGGGATCCATCCTGTGGTGTTATAAGTTCAGGGTCATCTAACCGGTGATTTATTCAATTTGTATTATATCTAGGCCACTTGGGCTTGCCAGTATTTCAAGTGGGTTGTCGATAGGAACCCTTTTCATTTCTACGAGGTCTGGGTCATTCTGTAACTGATCGATTACTCTTTGTTCCTATTCCATTAGGAGAAATCCCCTTGCATGTGCCTCCGGTGTCATAGATAGTCCCATGTTCTCCATGTTTGTTTCCTTTGTCGCTCTGATTTATTCCATGGATCTGAGGGCCTCTTGAGATGACTAATTTATTGTTTTCACCTATTCATCCATGCTCATAGCCTTGAACCTAGTCATTTTTGGGCCAACCATCCTTTGCACCACCTTGTCCTGATCTTGGGTGTTCTCTATGAAGACTTCGTCTTCGAACTTATCGTGAGCATATGGCTAGCAGGACGATACCAGTGAAGCATGTTGCAGGACCAGACCCTTTGTCTTGTTCTTGCAGAATCGGCCCATTGGGAATATGAATTCGAGTTGGCTCAGCCCTTATTTTTTGTCTTGAGTGGTGTCCTTTCCCAAGTAGAACCCTACATGGAAACCATAGGGTATGAAATGCCATTTCTTGTCCTTGACCAAGGTGGCATTGTAGCCCTGCAATATGGTTTGATAACATATTTCTCCTATGACAAGATGGCTTGGGACATGATCTGGTAGGAGAGGTGGTTCTCGGGTGGCCCCAAACACCCTGATGTAGGTGACACACTCATCCAAATATCAATGGACTACCTTGGATATCATATTCTTGTCTATCAACGATATACTTGGGAATTCCTTCTTAAAAAGAATAAAATAAATTTGGGTGATGAATTCATCACAGATGAGGGAGTAAGATTTATTATACATGTTTTCCCATAGCACATTGAAGTAGATGTGGACCAGGAGCTCTGCGACGTGCCAGCTCAGATTCATGCCGGTGAAGATGTTTCTGGCGCACATGACATCAAGTAGGTATGAAGCCATGTAGAAAGATTGTGCTTCCCCTTCCTTTGGTGCCTAGGCCTATTGCACACATATGCTCAGTTGCTTGGATATTATTTCTCCCCGGTTGAAGCTGCACCCGACGATCATGACTATTTATGCCAAAGGTATCCATGCCTCTAAAAACCTGGAGCAATATTTCTCTCCATAAAATTGGCAAATTAGAGCCATCAAATAGATGTATGGATCCCTTAAGTTAGTTGTCCCATACCAGCCAATGCTTCGTTTGGTAAAATTATTTTCCTCCCTCTATAATGAGGCCATCAGCTGACTGTTGTCATGGAGTTCGTAGAAATTCACCACGAAGTATGTGTTTAGCCACTCCTCGGGGTCTCTAAATTTGTAGTATTTCTGAACTTCTACTAGGAGGAACACTCTGACACACCCACAATTTTCATCGTTAATTAAACATTTATGTGTGTCTGTGTGGTCAATGAGCCACTTCATGACTTCTATGCAGGGAAAAATGGGGATTCTGCCTACCAACATATGTAGATAGGATCGTTGGATGTTCGAAACACCTGGTCGTCGAGCGCCCTTACGTCTAGATAATTGTGTGGGACATATTCTGGGTACTCTTCTCAGTTTATCCTATTAAAGAGATCCCCCCAATGTGGGAGTGCCATATTGGACCCTGTTCTTGCCTTTGTATCACCAAAGGCTGGGGGCCAGATAAAAACCTTATTTGTTGTTATCTTGATGACAAGCTCTTTCCTAGGGATGTACTCCAACAATCTCGTGGTTCTGAGAGAAGAACCTTCACCCATATATGGTTCTTTCATCTTTGGTTCTCTTGGTGAGCATATGGTGGTTGGATTTCTCGATGAAATCATTCCTACAACTTAAAAAGAATTTGAGGGTCTGTGTAAAAAACTGAAAAACACACATATAAAAAATTACAGCTAGTGAATTTATAGACTCAGATACATACCTATGAATCTTGTTAAAACCTGGTGATTTTGACAATCACGGGATAGATACAGCCTTTGAATTTCTCATCTTGCTCCTTTGGATGCTCTGGAATTATCTTGCGTGCATAATGATTTCATTCAAAATGGATCAAGAGATTTTAAACAGGAAAGATCTTACTATGTCGCATCAATCATTCAATTCAAGTTATGAGTGAATTTTTAATAAATCTACCTCCAAATCTCTAGAACTTAAATTCATCGTGGGTTGATGGTGGATGTGTAGGTGTTGATGTGTACTATAGGTGATTTTAAACGGATTTTTTGATTGGCGCACGAGGTAGAAACTAATGAAATATCAAGTATTGATTAACTCCTTAAATGTTCAAAATCCAATCATATCTAATGCTAAAAAATGTCTCATCATGTCGCTGCTTCAGTGGGTGGATCGGGGATCAAGGTTGTGCTCTGAATTTCTTCGTAGATATACTTCTGCAAAAAGATCTGACGCCGATTGATCTTTTTGTACAATGTTGATGTAGAAAAGATGACTCGGAGGTGTGACTCAGACCTAGGGAACCAAAAATGACTTGGGATAGAAATAGGTCATTGTTAATATTATGGTAGTTGCGGGAGGTATTTACCTCTACATGTGAACCTGACGAGAATAGAAGACTCCGGGAAGCAAGAGAAACCCTAATGAATTGGCTAATAACCCTAGAAGCCTTGTCGGCTCAAGAAGATAATTTATATTAGGCTATTAGCCTCTAAGAGAAGAAGTCAGCCAGAATTAATAATAATATACTGAATAGACACATACCCAGAAGGAGAAGTTGGCCCCAACAAACTGGCAGGATTTTTATAAATACAGGGCACCAATTCTCATTTGACAGCATCTCAGAACTGCAGTTTTCCCAGTTGGTGTGCACTGCAGTTGCAGTTGGTGCGCAGGTTTGGAGGAGGTTTGTATCTGTAGCTGCAGCATCAACTAGTTTCAGTATTGGCTTGGATATCTCTTGGCTAGGGTGTTATCACTGAAATTTCGTCCGCACAGGGCGACAAGAACTCCGCATCATCAGCACAGAAAAATAGTCATTCATGGCACAAGGATTAACTCCACAGCACAACAAAAGGGCCAAAACTATACAAAATTGGCTAAAAAATTAA
>ML860227.1:31872-43615 GCA_009831015.1 Picea engelmannii
CTTTACAATCCAAATTTAAGTCAAACCAAAATCTAAAATTTTGCAGCTAAAAGACTCAACAATGAATTGATGAAACTATCAATAGCCATGCTATCCACCATAGAACCCGACCAAAATGACGGTGCTATTTTGGGAGTTAACACCATGTATAAGCTACCCGTGACGTATGAATATACATATGGTGCTGAGTTCCTGGATGAATTCAAAAAGAAAGAGTGCACCCAGTACGACAAAACCATGCCCGGTTTGATAAAGGATTGGGTTTCGCGCTCCGCGAAATTCAGAGCAAATAACCAGGGCGTCTATTCTATCGCTTCTTTGGAGCCACAGTATAAATATGTGGCCATGATGACATGCAGGCTATTTGGGAGAGAAGACACATCGCATTTTTACATTGCGTGGGCACCTCTCATGTTCCGGGTTGCCGAAGGCTGCTCGTTTAATTGAGCAAAGATACTCTCGGACAGCTTGTCCAATAGGGTCATAGAGTATCGGGAGCAGAAGCTGAGTGGGGGACTGTCCTCGTTTTTCATGTCGGCATATAGTATGGACGTGGTATGTTCCATGACGCCATTCCCCTTGATGAGCTGGGCTTGGAATCCACTCCAAGAAAAACCCGTGCATGAGTATCACGACAAACTATGGGAGAATAAAGCAGGAAAATTCACATATGAGATTTTTAACTGGGTGATGGTGCCCCTACATATCGCCATTTTTGGGCACCCACCACCTTGTATCTCGGACGGCATTGCAACAGGTCTGAGTGGCATAGAGGATTGGTATGTGGAGGCAGAGTTTTCGTATTTCAGAGTTTTCGGGGCTTTCGTTCCCCCTCATGCGTTGCCCTTGTTCATCCCCGACAAGATGGCTTGTCGAGAGGTCACCTGGCAAACGGTAATTGGCGGGGTGAGCAAAGAACTCAAGGGTTATTCAAATAAGGTATGGCCTTCTTTTCCCATTTGGCTGAATTCTTATTCTTTGTTAGATTTCAGGCATGCCAAAGCCGAGGCTACAGCCCTGGAGGACCTAATTTTGGTCTCCATCGAAGTCAAGAAGCATGATCCACAGAGGGTTGTGAGCAACCATTTGGCTCAGTGTGGGCTCAAAAGATTTGAGCATGAAAGTTCACCCTCAGACGATGTTTTCTGAGGGGAGATATCTTATGAAGAAGTGCTAGCCCGGATCCAATCATTAGCACCTGAAGACACAGCATCTGTATTAAAATTCCAAGAACGTAGACAAAGATGTCTCCCCGCTGTGTTGGGAGGTTCGGCTATTTTCGAGACAAAACAAAAGGATGCTGAAGATTCCGAAGATGCAATTTCTAACCTTGGAAAACACCAAGAAGGGGAACAAATGAGGAATCCCGAAGCAAAAGAGAAGACTCCGGACCCGCCAAGGAAATAGAGTTCGGAGGATGAAATAAAAATTTCAGGCCCACCAAGGAAACAAAAGTCGGAGACTGAAACAGAGATTCTAAGTACGCCAAAGGAGAAGAATCCTGTCGATACTCCAAGATAGTCAGCAAAACAAATAGGAGAGCCCATCACCTCGGTCACACCATTGCAGTCGGCACAGGGAAATGTCAGCGAGGGATGGATATTTGATGAAGAACTGAGGCCCATAAGAGCAGAGGAACTCCCTCCAAATGAGTTATTTTTGATAAAAAGAGGAAGGCGGTAGTGAAAATAGAGTTCTATCAAGAAGGAGGGTCCACTGCGAAAAAATATAAAATCATGACCGATGTAAAAGACAAGAAAAGTGACCAACTCTCCACTGAAGTCGTGGGAACGCTGGGGGCGTATGCTTCGACAAATCAATTCTCAGTTGGGCTTTTGAATAACCAACTAAAAAGGAAAAATTGCCTAATCAGGACCCTCGAGGCTAGATTGGCTACAGCCGCAGAGAATGTAAAAGGCCAGGCTAGTGTGGAGCTAGAACAGGCCAGAGTGGCCGACAAGAATGAAATAGAGATGCTCAAGGCCAAGCTTGAGAAATCACAGTTGATGGTCCAAGATGGTCAAGTGCAGGTGAGCCAACAGAGAAATATGATTGAACAGTTGCAGTCTCGGGCAGAAATCGTCGAGAGCAAAGAAATAGACATTGGCATATTTAAATCTCGAGCTAGCGAGATTCAGGGCAAAATCTTTTCGGCGCAGCAAAATTTGCTTGCCAGGATAAGAGAGATCCGGGAGAACTGTCTGTTGGTGAATCAGGTTTCCAAGAATATGATTGCCAGGGAAAGGGAGGTCGAAGTGGCTCGGGTCACTTTCTAGGACGCGGTAATAGCCACAAATAACAGGTTTTCGGCATGTGCTCCCGGGCTTGCCATCCCAGAACAAACCAGAGGCAATATTCTGTTGAAAGATTGGGAGCATAACATTGCCCTGGGCAAGGAACAAGCCCAAAAGGTAACCCATTCTTTATAAGAAGCTTTTAATTCCATAGACGGCGAAGTGTTGGGTATTGACAGCCGAGGCGATGCAGAAGCATTGATGCAAATGAATGTAGAACACATCTCACTCGATCTAAGGGAAAGAGACGAGAGAGATTCGGTCAACATCTCTTAGATAGATATGGTGGACATGGCCAAAATTGATAAGCACGTGATCAAAACCAGTGCACAGTTAAGTGCTCTCGATATCATCGGTGCACAAATGGAGGACAAGCTGCAGCAGTTACCCCAAGAATGTTACTTCATCGAGGCCAGTTGTCAAGCATAGCCTTCTCATCTCGTATCTCAGCTTGTAGAAAGATGTAACGCCTGTACCGAGTCTGCGCGAAGATGAGTACCTGGCAATTAGTGAAGATAGATTAGGGGAGATAGAGCGATTTCTCTCTCCTCTGTCATAACTGAAATTTTGCGACCATTGAGATTCTACCTACTTTGTAGAAATTGTATAAATATACCCCAGAGAGAAATACACCGGGATGGACCCTTTTTGAGATTTTGTAATAGAGTTTTTGCATTGGCATTTAATACAAGCAAATCAGAGATTCTCAATTCTGTCACTTCTGTATTACGAGTTTTCTCTCTTGTTCCTCATTTTCATTTTCAATTCATTTTCGTAATTGATGTTCTTCGTTATACTTTAGTACTACCACTAATATAATGATTAAATTTGGGTTTTCTATGATTTTTTATTTCCTTTCCTCTGCACCAGCTATCAGTTGTGTAAGACCAATTTGCAGTTTCGGAATTCTACATGCATTTTTTGCTACATCAATTATTTTCTTAAATATTTCCTTCTTTCATTTACTTCGTAAGACTTTCCCTTGATAGGAACCTGACACCGTAAATGGCTTAATGTTTTTCCCCCATCTCGCCCCTTTGATTAAGATATAATATAGTTATGGGAACGAGCCTTCGATTTGCATCTATCTTTAATACTACAACCATGAATTCTCTTCTATAAAACCAAACTGAGACAACACTCACTTTTTCTTAACAATTCTCTTACCAGTATTGTTCCCCCATGACAGTTACTACACCAACTCAACCCAACGTTGAACCCGGATTATTGAACCAAATGCATATCGCCTTGAACCTTTTCAACACTATCCTTAAAACAACCACTAATTGGGTCGAGCTTGAACAATCATGGGCAGCCATTGAACGCGACATAAATATTCAGGAGCAGTTCGAAGCCAGATAACCCCCACGAAGAAATATCCCTTAGAATCTTCTCTGAAGGTTGACATTTTCCCTTCTCCTTATCCTACCCACTTTCGGATGCCTTGACACTGTACTTTTGAGCCTTAAGTACAGATTCAGGAACAACACATGGAAGAAATCTTGGTTAATTACACTATTGTTGCTCATACCTTTATATACCAGAAAGTAAGTATATGTCCATATATATATATATATATATATATATATATATATATATATATATATATATATACACACACACACACACTATGTAGTTTCCATTTTCATTCAATACGTAGGTAACTCCAATCTACATTACAATCTATTTCTGGGGTTTTCAACTACAATGTTTTATCTTACTATAGTAGTAATCCAAACCACATAACAAATCTTCAAGGAGACTTGACTAGTCATATCCTTTCAGCTAGTATTCTTATGGGAATTAGTATTCATAACAGTAATACGATGCAACAAATGTAATCCATTCTGAACGAGTGTAGAGACATTCTAGCAGTTCCCAAGTTCAATAGGATGCATTCAATCTTTCGTCCTTAATATTATTTCTAGTTAGAATTAACAGATGCATTCTATCAAGTACTTAACCATATAACATTCAACTAGAGAAGGGATAGAAATAACATATCTGAAAAAAAAATTGTTGAAAGACAAAGGGACATCCATGTTCCTCCCAACCGTAGAACAGGGAAGCCAAAGTACTTACCCGGCTCACCCCCTAGCTTGACCATGAATCCATGAGGGTGAACTTGGAAAACCTTCTCCTCAACAATGTCCTACAGCTCCAACAGATTCCTCTTGCCTCACACTCAATCAGTAGTGTTCATAATAGCAAGTAAATCAATAGTCTCCTTCCCTAGCATAATTGGCAGCATCCTTCCTCCTCACATATGCTATTTATCCAAAAAAATATTTTTGGCCTAGGTCTTTTTCCCTCCCTTGGGAATTTTTGCAGCTTTGTAAATCCCTGATTTTCAGGGGCTGCCAATGGCCAAATATTTGATTTTCCACTTGTAACAATCAACCCAAAGGTAGTTCCAACATGTTCCCCACTCATGGAGTCATGGTCAGCTGATTTTAACATGGCTATTCCATTTGTTCTCCTGCAATCAATATAAAATATTTTGTTTTCCCACAAGTGTCATAGTCAAATAGTTAGTTAGGTCAAATCAGATCTATGCCTAATAGTCATAATAATTAATTACAATTATCAAATTCGAAATTGTCAAAAATGGCAAAAATTTTCCAAATTCGAATTTACTAAAAGCGGAATAATTTTCCAAGAAATTTAAATTTTGAAATTACTTTATTTTTGGGGACGTCACATCCTTCCCCCCTTCAATAAAACACTGTCTTCAGTGTTCATTCCTTTCTTGGAATAGGATTGGCTTAGATTTCCACAAATCTCCCTCCAACTCCCAAGTGGCCTCCTCAGGACTAAAGTGCTTCCATTGCACCTTTACCTAAGCGACGACTCTGTTCCGAAGTGCTATTTCTCTCCGGTCCAGAATGAGCAAGGGTTCCACCTAGAACTCGCCTTCGGGTTCGAATTGCACCAAGTTACAATCAATCATATGAGTAGGGTCATGAATATACTTTTTCAACAAAGAAACATGAAATACATTATGAATTCTTAAATTAGCTGGAAGCGCAAGTTGGTATACTACAGGTCCAATTTGAGCTAGTATCTTGAAGGGCCCACAAAACCTTGGTGGCATCTTGGCACAGTTCCCTAACTTCAACGAGCTTTTTCGGGCTTTGACCTTCAAATAAACATGGTCTCCCACTTGAAATTCCAAGTGTCTTCTTTTCTTATCTACATAGCTCTTTTGTCTGTCATGTGCTTCTTTCAAGTTCTGTTGTACCTTTCTTACCATGTTCTCCATTTCTTAGAGCATCTCTGGTCCAACCATGAGTCTATCAGTCGGGTTATCCCAGCTAATTGGAGTCATACACTTTCTGTCCTATAGTACTTTGAAAGGGCTCAACTTAGTCGAAGTTTGGTACCCATTGTTATATGCAAATTCTACCAAGTGCAGGTAGTCTTCCCACTTGCTCGGTTTTTTTCTTATGTACATGCGGATCATATCCTCTATGATTTGGTTTGTCCTTTCAGTCTGTCCATCCATTTGTGGATGATAAATCGTACTGAAATTCAAGTTAGTATTTATCCCTATAAACAATTCCTTCCAAAAAGTGGATGTAAATTTTACGTCTCTATCTGAAATCACCATTTTAGGAATACCATGCAGTCTAAAAATTTATTTCATGAATATTTCAGCAATGTTTATAGCTTTAAAAGTAGACTTTACATGAATAAAGTGTGCATACTTACTGAGTTTATCGATTACAACCATGATAGAATTATTCTGTTTCTGAGTTTTAGGCAAACCTGTTATAAAGTCCAGCGATATGGTCTCCCATTTCCATTCTGGTACTGGTAATGGTTGTAATAGGCCGACTGGATGCTGGTGTTCGGCCTTAACCTGCTAACAATCTTGGCACCTAGCCAAGTACTCTATTGTTTCGCCCTTCATATTAGGCTAGTAAAATAGTTTTGTAAGTGTTGTTACTATTTTATGTTAACCTGGATGGCCAAAATACGGTTTCTTATGGACTTCGTCCAAAACTGTTAATTTTAACTCTGTCGAATCTGGTATGTAAAGTCTATTTTTAAATCGTAATAGTCCCTTCTTGTCGATACTTAGATCTGGTTTATCTGAGTTTGTGTTACTATTTTGTAATTTTTCTATTATCTTAGTGTAATTTTTGTCGTTAATGCCTATCGTCCTTATTCTTTGCTCCAGATCACTTTTTGCCCTGCTGATATTTATCTCAAATAACCCATGGACTCTTCTGCTTAAAGCGTCTGCTAATTTATTTTCCTTACCGTTGATGTGTCTGACTTCGAAGTCAAATTTTCTCAAGAAGGCTATCCATATTGCTTGTCTTGCATTAATATCTGGTTGGCTAAACAGATATTTTACCCCGCTATTATCCATCAATAGTAGAAATTTTCAGCCCATTATGTAGTCTCGCAACATTTTTAAGGTGTGTATTACCGTTGCCAATTATAAGTCATGAGTGACATAATTTCACTCGTGTTCTTTTAATTTGTGGGACTCATAACAACTAACGTGTCCTTCCTAAGTTAGGACACCACCTTGTAATGAACCTCAAATTTATCATAAAAAAAAAAAAATCTTTGGTGCATTATTTACCAATTATCTTCGTTAAATCAAAATGCATGATGGTTACTTACCTTTTGCTTTAAATGGCCTTATGTCATACTAACTTAACAATTAAGAGAGGTTCCAATTTTTGCTTTGAATGACCTTATTCCCTCTCTAACTTAACACTTAAAAGAGGATTCCAATGTTCACAAGTAATTTTCCAATTCATGCGTTACTATATAGATATTAGTACCATAAACGTACCTACCTCTACAATAGGAGTTGAGTTTATTGTTCCCTGGTTAAGAGAATCGGGCTATTTGGATTTTGCACACAAGTTTATATTCCTGGGAGTTAATACTTGTACCCTTACCTAGTTGTGTCAACATCAGAATTTAAATCCTTAATGTAGTATGAATCAGGAGTAGGTTTAAAATTATTAATGATGAAGTATGCATCGTTTTCAATGTGATTTCTCCGATGGTTTCACTTTAGTTATGATGAAGTTAGTTTTCACCATAACGATTTGAATCCCGACCAAAGCTGCACAAATCCTCTACATAAATAGATAACTAAAACCTTCTTTCCTGTTAGGATAATGGAAGGATAACTCGAATGACAATAGTTTAACGTCTAATTAGTTTCACTAGATAATCATGGATTGACTTCTATTATTTTCGCATCATCAGCATTAAAGGAGATGGATGTACCTGTCAGGAGAAATTAAGGCTCTGTCTTGAAATTAATTAGGGCCCTCTTAATCCTCAATCTCGATGATTTTCCACCTATTCTTTCCAATCCTGTCATGCCAACGTTGCCCTAGCACATGGGTTGTACCTTCCGTGCTGTAAAGAGCGGTACTCTACCCTCTTAGGTTTTTGCAGTATTTCTTCTGCCCTTGTGACTTTGAAGGAGAGGCTCTGTATTATGCATTTCTCCACAAGAACAAACTACCACCCTCTGTGGGCAACTTTGGTGAATCGATGGCAACAACCAACTACCTGGTAAGTTTTCTAAGAGAATTGTCGTGTCTCAAATCGAAACAGAGTTCAATAATTGATTCGTAGGAAAGAAAACATTTACTCCCTATAACCTTTACTGTGATTTTAAAGGCCTCCTTTACTCCAACAGTTATATTCAGAGCCTACACATTACTTTGATGTTGGTATTGACTGTAGAAGAGGTTTCTGATGTATTCAAGAGTCACTACTCTTTACCTCTATGAGCCCCAAGGTCATTCCTTGTGTCTACTACTTATGTCCCATGGAATTAATCCCAGTTCATTCCTTCGTGTTTACCCTATGACTAGTAACTATATGTGGAAGTAACTCAGAATAGTTCAGAAGAGTCTATTTTTTACATCGTGTCAAGGTTCCAGGAAGAATAGAGTCGAATTTATCTCTTAGCATCTCTATTTTCTTTTCTGTGACTGATGCATATTATTTGTAGTAAAGTGGTGGTTAACTGGGAGTTTATCTCTCATTAAGTTAGGGACTTTTCGCGGGAACTTCTATTGACTTTGTGTGCGATTCCTTTCCTTATATTATTCATTTCTTGTTCGTAAAAGATTTATAATGAAATATTTAACTCTTGAATTCATAATGCTATTTTTTTTTTAAGGTAATTGTTAAATTTGGTATAAATGGAGTTCTCTGTATTAATGGTGGGACTTTGCCTATTGCGAGGGTACCCAGCAGACATTCCAGGGTCCATCCTCCCCTCGTCCAGGGTCGATTACAATACCAGGGCACGACAACTGGAGTTTGGCTCCTAAGTTAAGTATTCCTGGCATAGCTATGGTTATCAATTTACCTTTTGATTCTACATTTCAAATCCTACTCTGTACTGTACTAATGTTTTTTTGTGATGATCAAACGTAGGTATGCCCCTTTCATGGCGTAGGTACCAGCCTCGACCCATTATGACATAGATACTCGAGTTTCGAAATAGTGGATCTCAACTTTCTTCTTAAATTCAAAGCATGGAGGTCATGATTCTATTCGTAGCTTTCTCTCGTTAAAAGTAGCTTTTCCCCTGCTCTGATTTCCTATGCCGGATGTCTGAGGGTTACGCCTTGTTTTGTTTTTGTTATTATCAGTTCAATTAAGGAGATATGTACAGTCAAGCGTGATGTAGTGAAAAGACTGATATTCAAAAACTCGAATTGGCGAAACGCAGATCTAAGTTTACTATTGGGGAACTCTTAAATATGTTATGCTTAGTATTGGAGGGACCTTACTTTTCTATTTGAAGATATTTTATCCTTCGTCATTCTGTATAATACTTCTGCAATTTAATGTATTCGGGAAATCTCTATTTCAGTTATGATAACCACCATCTCTTGATTAATGTCTGTATTATATGTTTCGTGTTAATGCAATTCTTAATTTTTGAATTTACCCCAGAGGGGATTGATCAGAGGCAGGGTTTCACATCTCCAGGCTTCTATGTTTTTTTTTTTACTCTTGCCTTTTGATCCATTGCATCTTTGGAATTTAATTGGATTTATACAGTAAATTACTAAAATAGTTTTCTATGAAATGCGAAGCCAATTTCAAAGGACATCCTAAGTCATACAAATGTTTGTCTGAGGTAATATAGTTGTTATAGCCATGAAATCAAAGAATTTATGTGTTTCTCTCTGCATGTTGTATGATATAATCGAATTGGGATACCTTACCCTTGTATAGGAAATAGAACCCGCACACAGCACATATAATATGCGCCATGCATCGATAATGTATCAGTGAAATTGTTATTCGCTTCCCTAGAATGTGATACTAGCATGCATATCTCTTCTTTCGGGTAATGATTGTTCGTATAATTATATCGTTAAGCTTAGGGTAACCTTGGCTCTTTGATTTCGTTCATTCCCATATGTGTCATTATTTTGGTTCTACTCAAGCTCGACTATATACATATCTTTGTCTAGGAATTCAATTGTAGAATTAAATGTATGCTTGCAATAGATTTGTTTGTTCGTTGTTACATATTTGTTTCTAGTTAACAATTTAATTTCGGGAGACATTTCCATAATTAATCCTACAAACTATTTGTTTATTCTATGAGGGTATCAAATATTTATATTTACAAACAGGTTCTAAATCCATGGTAGGGGTACCAGGGGATGATTCCAAAAATGATATCTAAGCTATTCGATAATAAAGTGGACTGTACATTTCCTGTAATCGAATAGCCTTTGTCTAGATTATTGAATGCATACCAAGTTTAAGGATTTCACTATATCAATAACCAATTTCATCCCACATAGACATTAATACTAAAATTCGGATACAGTACATAACTTACAACAAATATACGAACATTAAAACAGATACTAGGAACCATTTCAGCTCAGATTTAACATGTACAATACATCAGTTATAAAATCATTTAGACAGATAAGAGTTAGAGTAGCGTATCTGAACTAAACTCACTGGAAGACAAAGGGAACAACCACATTCCTCCCAACCTATTAAGCCCTAATATTATCTCATTACCCCTTAATTGGGGCATATTATATTAGTAATGTTATTTTATTTATGTCGGCTTTAGGCCATTAGTTGTAATTATACCTCGTAGTCTCCTATATATACCAAGGAGACATTTTCATTTTGAATCATCTTGTACTTGAACATTTAAGTGGGGTAAAAGGAGGTTTCCCCCTAGAAGAGGATTATTATCATAAATTATCTCTTTTTCAAGGCGTTGAGTACTTTTCCTGAGGTTTTTCTATGCTATATTGATGTTTGGTTCTTAACATATGGTATCAGAGCTCAAGGTCTTAGGGTTTCACTGCTACATCTGAGACACCGTGGTATTTTCGCTATAAATTTTCTTATACAACGTTTTAGAAGGAACCTCTTGGAGGATATTTAGTAGATGGATCAAGGTACGTTGGGCTCAAAATTCATCTCCTGAGGCCTTATACTTTCGGATATATAACCTGTACAATATAGGGTTCTGGAATCATCCTTAAATGAGTCATTGCGGAATTGTCGCTATAAAAAAATTTCTGTAACGTTTTAGACCCTGAAATCCGGAGACCATTTACATAAATTAGTAAGGTATCTGTGGTAAAAAATTCAGCTTCTGGGTCATCTTAAATTTGTATATACACCTTGTGTAAGATAGTGTATCTGACTAGTCCTATTGACTAGTCTCAAGAAGGTGTTCTAGGTAAAAGAATCATAACTTCTTGCTAGAGTATCCAAATTGAGTGGGGCTGGTTGCATTGGATTTTGGATAGTCTGTAGTATTTTTGGTGCGAGTTTCATAGTTTGATATCAATTATTTTGTGCGGGGAATTCTATACAAGTGAGATCTCCTGGAAAGGCCAAAAATCGGCAAGTTGTGAGGAAGTTACCATAAATTCCACTTGGCACATCCAATTTTGATCAGACCTGTGACATTGTAGAGAAGAAATATCAGAGAAATACCTAAAAGAAAGTTTCATACCCAGAAGGGATGAAACTTGGGAAATAGAACAGAATAAATATTGTCTAGCAGAACCACCTCAAAATCAAGACTCAAAAGTGATATTTGGCCAACATGCCACCGAAAAAGGGACCTTCTACACCAAATAAGCCTCCATAAAATTCTAATTGGACTCTTGATGAAGGTGAAGAAATGCGTAGGGACATAAATAAACTACAAAAGAAGATGGATTCAATGGAAGCTAAGTTGGATAATAAGATGGATTCAATGGAAGCTAAGTTGGATACTAAGATGGATTCAATCGAAGCTAAGTTGATGGCTTCAATGGAAGCTAAGTTGGATACTAAGATGGATGGCTTAAAAGGGGAGATCATGGAAGTATTGAGAAATTTTGTAACAGAGAAGACACCCAAAAGTGAAAATGCATCCCATGAAATTCATGATGAGGACACAAGGAAGGTGA
>ML860229.1:14747-24936 GCA_009831015.1 Picea engelmannii
AAAGTGCATGTTTACTATGTTTATTGATAATATGTTATAAATTATCAATATGTAATATTAATAATTTAGTATTGAAAATAATGTTTTTAGATATGTTAGATAGTTCATAGGGATTGCCATCCGTAAACAATGGCAATCTTGAATGTGCCAGCCCTCGATTCCATCTGTCAACCTAACTATTGCGGAACTTCGAGTGGTATTTGGAGGACACGGAACAATGAAAGTGCAATGTTGAGCCAGCCAGCCCTCAGGTCCACTTTTCAATTTAAAAATTCCGCGACATACAAATTGATGGCCGATATTTGTCACTAAGATACAATATGACCATCGGCCCTTCACGTCTTCTGGGTATATCTTTTGTCATTTTTCTTTTGTAACCCGCCCGACCGCTTTCCATACTTTGGTATTTCTTGGAATCGGTTTACCCATCACCGCTACCTTCCTGCTTGTTTCCAGATATGCAATAATTAATCTTTAATGCTAGTAGCCATCCTGCAGGAACCGTTAAGATTGTCATTAATGTCATTACTACGAATTAAACTAAGATTTGTGCACAACTATGTTATCCTTTCCAAGTATTCATTTCAAAGGCGATGCAATCTTCTTTTTTTGTGCGCCCACGGGTTGGTGCTTTTAATAAATTTCTAATTCTTAATCTCTTTTTGTCGTCACCTCCACCTTCACACTTTTTTCTAATTGTGCAATTACTGAGTTGTGATGGTGACATCTTATTCCTCACAAACACTGGAAATTGTCATTGATTAATCAAAGGCTCGAGGAGATATTCCATTGATATGCATTAAACCATAATTTGCGGAGGGTTATATTATCCCTCCCCGATTTTCATTTCAAACATCGTCTCGAGCAAACGGAAATTCTTAATAACTTCTGGAAGCAGTTCTCTCCACACACAGAAAACACATTGGGGCATAATGGCCAGACGTTCCACTATTCTAGGGCATATTCTTACTATTCATCTCCCTCTGCCCAGGAGCAAAAAAGGAAATGGTCCCTTGATACACCGAGAAATATATTTCAAGCCAAAAAGTTCCATCGCAACCATGTCTACTCAGAGAACCTACCCAATTGGATTAATGCCTGTCGCAGAATTTGATGCCATGAATTCTAAGCCGGAAGAAGATGATCGGATGGACGATGATACGGCAATGGATGATGGAAATGCAAAGAATATTCCCACTCCTGCGCCCAAATTGAGATGAACCATAAAAAAATGGATCTTCCCGGCTCGGTGATGGTGGTCATGACAACACCAAAAGGAGTTTCAGAAAAGAAACCAACGGTAAATGCAACAGCCACTTTGCAGCGCGAAAGTAGGAATTCCAGACTTCCAAATTAGTATGTTCTGGGCGGAAGAGTTTCACTGTAAAGAAATGATATGTTGATGCTCCCAGAGATATATTTCAAGTCAAAAAATTATTGATTAACATCTTCAGGAATCACTTCCAAAACTCTTACTACTGCAAGGCATTTCCCTACTAGTCATCTCCTTCTGCCCAGAATGGACTAATTTGGGCCTCTGGAATTGCACATGCAAGTTGTGCTTCTCAATTTTTGTGGACTATGCAGAGGTGGTTTCAACTAACGGCTATTCCAATTGCCCTGCAACCATTTACGTGTTGCATACTGTGGATACCATGCATGTGTTTGTCGCAGATACCTTCAATGTTTTGGCCCGAAGAACTGGGTCCAATTTCTAAGGATAGATGTACAATACTCGGTGTTTTTCTTATTTTTTTAAATGGATTTTCTATTAAAAAAAAATTGCCTTCGATTCTTCGTTGTTGCCTCTTTTCTGGATTTAACGCATATTCTAACTTGCGTGGTTCGGTGCTCTCATACTTCTTCGATATTGTTTTTACTAATACCAATGTACAATGTTGCAACAAAATCGTTATTCTTGTTTCTAGACATGCAATTATTAAGTTTTAATGCTAACATCCCATTATGAAAGAAGTTTAATACTTGACTTAATATGTTGCACCCATGGAAGAAATGAACACAGTTACACCCACACGTTCCAATAAAATCTAATCTTCAACAAAGCATTTGCTGGCAATTAGTAGAATATGAAGTTTAGTAGTTAAGTTAATATGTTACGGTCATGGAAAAATATATCAACATATTTACACGCAGATGTTGCAATAAAATCTAATCTTGAACTACGCATTTGCTGACAATTAGTATAAAATCATGGTTTTGCAACAATGGGGCTTCCTTGAAACCGATTCGCGCTTACCAAAGCTGCCTTCTGCCTTTCTATTTTCCCACTCTTTTATTCCCTCTAGTTTCTCTTCCTGGTTACTTAATCATTTTTTTCCAGAAAATGCCTTGCTTCGCGGATTCACGCCTTTCCAATGACCACTTCCCCTTTCTTTAAATTGACCCTCTATTGTTCCTTGTCCCACAACTGGCACCCACAGTTCCGCAATATACAAATTGACAGGCGGACTTGCGCAGTGGTCGGGTCAACATTGCACTTCTACTTTTCTGTGACCTCCAAACAGCATTCAGATCTCCGCGATATACAAATTGACAAATATACAAACTTGCAATCGTTCTTAGATCATACCCTCTTCGGTATTATGGTCCCCATTTTGAAGCCCGTCTATCTGCTTTCCATACTTCGCCATTTGTTCAAATTTCTTTGGCGGATCGTCGGTTTGGCGGGTTGACAAAATATTCAGTTCGTAGTCATTGTTTCTTGTGCCCACACCCCTTTGATATTAGTAGTTGGAAATTATATATAAGATATTATTTCTATGCATGCAATTAGCAATTTCCCTATTCCATACTTAGCCACTTTGTCGGAATTCCGCAAATATACAAACCGGCCGCTGAACTGCCCCATCATGATCTCTTTCATTTTACACATTTTGCACTCAAAATTTCTGAAACATAAAATTTCAACGTGCAACACTCGACTATCATGATTATCCCCATAACCCTTTTTGGAATCTCGTCTGATCGCTTTTCAGAGCTTTCCATTCTTTCCTTGCTCTTCATCATCTCTGTCACCTTTGCACTTGTCTATAATAAAAGAAAATAAAAATTTTATATATATATATATATATATACATATCTTGTTTCTAAATATGGAATTACTGGAATTTAATTCTAACGGGTCATCATGAAGAAACCGTATAGATTGTCATTGATAGGTGAAAGGCTCGAGGACATCTCGTATTGATGCGCATTAAACCAAAATTTGCGGGGGAATTATATTATTCCTTCTGAATGTTCATTTCAAAATCATAAAATCTCGTTCACACGGTGTGGCCTTCGCACGTTCACGAAACCCCCATTCCTTAATTGCTCTTCGTCGTACCTGCCACCTTCACATTTCTAAATATGCAATAAATAAACTTTACTGCTAACAGTTCATCATGCACCACCAATATAGATTGTCATTAATCAGCGAAAGGCTCGAGGAGCTTTCCCATTAATAAGCATTTAACCAAGATTTAGCGAAAAGTTACATTATTGGCTCTAATTGTTCATTTAAACCATCATTTGCAGCAAAGCAATCTTCTCATAAACCTATGGCATCAGCTCGACAGCAGTTCTGTGGAGATATAGTGAACATATTCGGGCGCAAGGACCAGAACTTCCACTAGTCCAAGGCATTTTCTTATTACTCAACCTTTGTCGTAGAGAACCAAGTAATTTGGACCTCTAGGATTTCCCATGCAGGCTATGTCCCTGAGGTTTTTGATTCTAAGGACCTGGTCTCTTGGTGCACCAATAAATATATTATAGAGAAAATAATTATTCCACTACAGGACCGCCCTTTTGTTTCTTTGTCACCTCAGGTCTTCTGCCAGATGCTGAAATTGTCGGAGCCAACATTGATGTTCAAAGGAGAGGATTGCAAACAGTTCCTAACAAAGCATAATAATGGATTGGACATCTTGCCCCTTTTTTTACAAAACCCGAATCTAGTTCCTGAAGATATTACAAGCATCCAGGTTAGTTCATTTAGAAATCCATTTCGCGAAATTGTCCAGTTGTTTACAAGAATAATGGGACAGGAGTCCACAGGTACTATTTCCCGCATGGCTCTTTATATTTTGTATTTCACACTCAACGAACAAGCCATTTTTTATTGGGGCAGGTTAATTTCGTATGAAATATCTTCCCAATTGTCAAACTACAAAAGGAAAGAGAAATTTTATATGTCATCCTATTTAATTTTTGCAATAGCACATTCCTGTCGGTTTCCGCAACTGTCTCTATCCAAGAATGTCAACTGTGAATTCCACCCAGTAACGTTCAGGTACCAGGCCTTGTGGAAGCACAAGGCTTCCCACTGTTTTTATGAGGTTTTTAATGGCTTCCTGTCTATTTTCAAAGTTTTGTTGTTAGGAGAAGATGTTCCCCGCATATCTGAACAGGCAACTAGTTTTTTGGACAAAAAGGGGACACTCAAACATTTGGATAATTACACTGTCATGAGAATTTTTGGCTCCACAAAACAGCCTTCTCTCCTTCCATGTCACATTATGGATAGAATGTTTGTTGCAGAAGTAGCACGTCAATACAACTATTGATTCCATCTGCTCCAAAGGAAGAAAAAAAAACAATTCATTCCTCTGCCTTGTAAAGTAGGGGAGTTCGTGTTGAAAAATGTCAACAAAATTGACGATTTCGCAACACATTTTAGCATGTCCAACCTCAGATATGATGAATACCTAAGAGGATTCAACCCCTATGATATTTTTAGACAACATTTACAAACATTTGGCCTCAGCGATTATTTTGTAAATAAACAGCTGCCCAAAAACAGAGACAGTAGCAACAACGGTCCTGCCTCTAATGCCGGCGACGTAGAGACAGTGCAAAGTTGCACTAAATTGTACACACAACAGGGGAAAGGCCCTAGTGACAAGAGTGTTCAATCCACAAATACGACTCCAAAAAGTACGACATCACGGAGCATTGCTCCAACGGCCCATCACAGCAACAAAGAAATCCATAGTTCTTCAAACGAAGGAGGAGATAACAACCCTCCTCACTCTAAAATTGATAGTTCTCACAAGCTTCCAATAGAGAAGAAGAGAAAAAAAAATGGGGCACGCAGAAGAGCCGAAAATTCAGAGTGAGAACATGGAACTTGACACTGATCTAGATACCATGTTCTCCTTCCTTGATCAGCCGACGCCATCCACCATAGCCATCCAATGGACATATCCATTACCCAAAATTTTGACGTAGATGAATCTTTCGTGTTCCAGAGCATTGTTTTTTATAGCCGGAACAAAAAATTGATAATTGAGAAAAAAAAATGTTAAAAATAAGAAAGGCAAATCTCGTTCAGAGGTTGACGTTGCCAACATGCGATCGTCCCAAATCTGTCAATTTCACACTGCGATCGGACAAGCACTTCATGATTCCATTGGAGGCATCGAGACCGAGAATGCCAAACTGAAGGAGCGAGTCAATGAATTGGAAAACGCTTTCATTCCTATGCCATTGCTTGTGATCCTTTGGCAATAGCCATGCCTGGCACCCCTACAGCCAATGTAAAATCATCCTCCACCCTGCTCGCATCCTGTAAAGGATATGTGGAGAACAATATCAAAAAAAGAATGGAACTGGTTACTGAGGCATGGAAAATATCACAAACCATCACTTCACGTGGAACTAGGGCACATAGCTTGCTTAAGCTTTTGTAGGCCGAATTAAAATATGAAGAAAATTTCTTTTTTAAAAACAGTCATCCCTTTTGGCAAGATTGTCAACAATATGACAGAAACAAAAAGAAGAGAAGAAGATATTCCATCCAAAAACCAGATCGGCCAATTGAATGCATGTTGGAAAGAAAAAGTAAACAACTTATGTCTCATTGTTTAGTCATGTGAACAAGCCATATCGAAGAAATATAAATTATTCACAAAGTTGTCAAATATAGACTTAGCCGGGAAAACCAACGACTTGCAAGACCCCCTATTAATCGCAAATTCCTTGCCCTTAACCACGCAAGATTTCGATAAACAATTTGTTATGTTTAAGACCTTGTCTCTGGAAAAGTTTTACAGCATCCTTCAATTTGATCGAGCTCACGTCCACGACTGGCTAGTCAAATATGCAGTACAAAATGAGGAAATTCATCAGGCTCTCTCTAATCTTTCTATCGACCTCCAGGAATTAGAAAACGATCTTTTCAACATAAAAATCTAGAATGAGATCAGCGTCGGCCCAATGAGAGGCTACATTGAAGAATGGCTCGAAAGACAATTGAAACAGGCCGCCGAGGAAAGACAACAAGCAGTTGTCCTTGAAACTGCAGTCGTCGGTGACATCAATGAAACGGCAGCCACAAGCAAATAGCCAAAGGACTCATATGTACCCTCACTGGAAGTTTACTCATCGCATCTTTCTTTGTTTATCAACCCATTCATTCTAGTTTCTTAAACACAGACATTATTTCAGTTTCTTAAACACAAATGTATAGGCAAACACTTATACCTTTCCATTTATTTTATTTTGCAGCTATTGTACTCTATCTTCTTTCCACAATCTTGTTTTTTGTACATATTTCTCTAATGGTTTGTGGGAGCCCCAATCCCAGTCTACATGACAAACGCATTGAAATTTCGGTTTATATCTAACAGATTTTAATTTTTTTGTATATTTCAAATTTTCCAGTAGTATGTAACAAACCTTTATTCTTTTACACATTTCAAATATAAATGCATTTAAATTTTTATATGTTACAGACTCTATTCTTATCTTTCACCACTATGTATGACAAATGCATTTAATTTTTAATATGTTACAAACTTTTATTCTTATCCTTCAATAGTCTGTTTGGCAAATGCATTTACTCTTTTATATGTTACAGACTTTTCTTTTTTTATATATTTCAAAATAAATGGTGCTCAACGATTAAAAATGCATTGTCACCATATATTTTATGTCATCATATAGTTTTATCTTTCAACAGTCCATATGGAAAATGCATTTAAATTTCCAAATTTATCCTTGTTCTACCTGCCAATCGTCATTTACTTTTGCCCCATCTAACGTGATATACATGTTACACACAACATTTCCGTGATATACATTTTGCACCGAACACTTCGTTTCATTTACAATTCCACCACATTTTCCACAATTTGTTGTCTAACCTCGTTGGCAGGGACTGAGCTGCCACGCAGCCTTGTTTTCAACTATAGATTAAGACCTAAGTTTCTAATATACATTAAAATACTAGCTTATCTCTATGATACTAATACTTACTTTATTATAACTAATATAATAAACCCGACACATCATTATGATTCTACATACCTCACGATATGTTACATATTATATTATTTACAAGTAGCATAGAATAACTTATCTAAACAAGTCTTCTAGGGTTTATTATATTTTACATGATAATTTAGCTCTTTTATACTTTCTTAATATTATAACTAATCAATTAGCATAGAATGACTTATCTAAATAGTCTTCTAGGGTTTATTAGATATATTCTACATTGTAATTTAGCTCTTTCATTATTATTTATATTATTATTATTATTATAACTAATTAATTAGCTCCCTAGGGTTTATTATATTAAACATTGCAATTTGGTTCATTAATTATTATTATCTATATAACCTTAACATTAACTTACCTATAGGGTAACCTTAACATTACCTTACCTATAGGGTTTTTAGATTTGTTTTTAAGGTTTCTCTTTAGGGTTTCTCATCTCAGCTGACATGTTTAGCCTCAAATATGTCTCACATCTTATATTTATTAGGAAAATATGAAACTCATATTTTTTATTATTGGTCCTAAAGATGAATCAAGTTTTGGATTTGAAACGTCGATTACAATGGCTCTAATTGTGGACAATCTGGAAGATCTCTCTAAAATATTTTGTAAGTTAGATCATTTATGGGTTTAGTGGGTTACTACATGAGATTCATTGTAGGATTCTCCATGATTGCACATCGAATAACATCCTTGCAAAATAAAGGAGTAAAATTTGAATGGAGTGCCAAATGTGAGGAGAGTTTCCAGCAATTGAAGGAAATGTTGACTAGTGCACCTATCTTAAAGGTTGCAGATCTAGATGAGGATTTTGTTGTGTGCATAGATGCATTCAAGGAAGGACTTGGTGGAGTCCTTACCCAAAATGGGCGCGTAATTTTTTATGAGTCCAGAAAATGAAGGAGCGTGAAATAAAGTATGTTACACATGACTTAGAGTTGGCAATCAGAGTACATGCCTTTAAAATGTGGAGGCATTATCTCATAAGCAGAAGATTTGAATTGAGGAAAGGTCATAGTGGTTTGAAATACTTGTTTGAACAGCCAACAATAAATTCTAGGCAAACTAGATGGATGGAATTTCTTAGTGAATATGACTTCGACATCAATCACATAAAGGAAAAAAAAGAATAAATTAGTTGATGCACTCAACAAAAGGGTGCATGCAATGCATGTTGCAACCATTAGTATGTGTAGGATGGATTTAAAAGACATAATTTTAGAGGTTGTAACAACATACCAACATTATGTGTAAGTTAAAGGAAGCTTACAGCAAAATAATGTGCAACAAAAATATGAAGATTACAAACTAGAAGAGGATGGAATCCTCTTGTTCAAAAACAGAGTTTATGTTCCCAATTCTCAGGAATTGAGAAATTTAATTTTAAAAGAGATGCACAATGTGTCATACGTTGGACATCCTCGATACCAAAAAACTATTACAGTTGTAAGTGGCCAGGATTTTTAGTCCAATATGAAGAAAGATGTAGCTAATTATTTAGCTAGATGCATGGAATGCCAGAAGGTAAAGGTTGAGCATAGACATTTTGTGGGATTGCTACAACCATTTCCCATTCTTGAATGTAAAAGGGAAGTTGTTACTATTGATTTCAATACCAAACTACCCAGGACAGCGAGGCAACATGATTCCATCATGGTAGTGGTGGACAAGCTTAAAAAGGATGGACATTTCATCCTGGTAAAAGTAACTCATAAGGAAACCAATATTGCAGAAATTCATATGAAAGAAATTGCTAGGCTACATGGTGTGCCTAAGGAAATAGTGTCAGACTGAGATCCCATGTTCACCTACAATTTTTGGAAGAGTTGTTTAAAGGATTTGGGACCAATTTGAATTTTGGTACAACATATCACTTAGAGTCAAATGGGTAAACAGAAAGGATTAACCAGATTATCAAATATATGTTGAGAATGTATGTAATGCACAAGCCTTCTAGTTGGAAGGACTATCTCCATTTAGTTGAATTTGCTTACAACAATGGGTATCAGGAATCATTGAAGATCAACATGTTTGAATCCTTCTATCGCAAAAAATGCAACACACCAGTAAGATAGGATAACCCGACAAATAGAGATGGTATTGGGCCAGAATTGTTAAAGGAAATGGAAGAGCAAATGGTAAATATCAGGCAGAATTTGAAAGTTGCACAAGACAGGAAGAAGAGCTATGTCGATAAAGGAAGAACACATAGAGAATTCAAAGTGGGAGAGCATGTGTTTTTAAAGGTTAAAGCCAAGAGGAGCTCGTTGAGATTGGGGATTTTCCCAAAATTGGCAATGAGATATTGTGGGTCGTTTGAAGTCCTAGAAAGGATAGGCCTAGTTGCATACATGCTTGCATTACATGCATCCATGAGAATTCATAATGTGTTTCATGTGTCCTTATTAAATAAGTATGTATCCTAACCATGTGATTGATTGGACTTTGATTAAGGTGGAACACAAAAGGGACTTTTGGGTGGAGCCAGTGCCCATTTTGGGCTAGAAATTCAAAGTGCTAGGGAACAAATCCATCAACCTGGTGAAGATCTAGTGGACCTGTTATGCTCCTGAAGACACCACATGGGAGCATGAAGAGGCCATGCGGGAGGCGTAGCTGCAAATTTTTGCAAGTTTCGAAGAAAGTTGAATAAACATTGTACATAAGTGAATGAGGACTCCATTTTAGCAATTGGAGATTCCTAGAGCCACAACTCTAAGGTTTCTTATCCAACCGATGTCAGATCCCATTCTTTGGGTTGTGCAGGTTTAGGGGAAATGAGAGTTTCTAGTTGGAATTGTTGTGAGGGTCATCCAGTGCATAATTATCAAGTATTTTGATGTAAAAATTTGTATATGTCAAAATGTAAGATCAATGTGCACTAAGGATAGGGAAAATTGTGGGG
>WSFP011409016.1:0-24935 GCA_009831015.1 Picea engelmannii
AGTTGACACTTCAGTTTGACTAGTTGAGTTGAGTTTAGATGATGCATTGGTTTTGTCACCATGCAACATTGGGATCATCACCATGCTAATTTGACCTTGCCTTGGTATCATCACCAGACTGATGCATTACCCTTGATTTCCTAAGTTAACTCCTCACCACTCTATGTTCAGTCGGTTAACTGAAGACTAGTTGACTAGTTAACTCAACTAGGTGGCAGTTCACTCCTGTAACTGTCTGAGAGGCTCGACTAGGTGGCAGTTTACTCCTGTAACTATTGGTGTGTGTCCAGATCACTCTAGACCACAACTATGGCTCATTAGTTACTCAATTATCCTATATCTATTGTAAATTATTCACTCTTTAAGTGTGGAAAACTGTTAATGAGAATTATTCCATTCTTTCTCTCCTTCTTCTTTCTCCAATTCTCTCTGCAAATGTCTGTATTATTGTTTAGCTAGATCTATTATGTGCAGGTTCAACACATTTACATGGTATCAGAGCCGACAGACTGCTAAGCAAAAGCTACACCAAATTGTTTTTTGCAGGTACTGAAGATTGAAGAAAACAAAAAGATGGATTATTCGCGAGAAATACTTCTCACGCCTCATAACTATTTGGAATGGAAGCCAAAAATTCTACTTATGCTCAGATGCAGAGGCTTGTACCAAATAACTATGGCAATGGAAGTAGAGCTTGATTCTACCGATGAGAAAAATGACTTTCTCAATAGACAAGATATGGCCATAGGATGTATCCTCTAGTTTATTTCTCCCAAAATTCTCCATCAAGTATATAATGACTCACAAGAATTCACTCCAAATGATTTATGGACTAGATTGGAAGTTTTATTTGGGAATAAAGAAGAATGCATACAAAATGTTGACAAGATAGAGAATGTAGAAAATCCACTGGAAGATAAATCATCTCAGTTTGAAGAGCCTTCTACAAAAGTATCTATGAAAATTTGTATTCCATTAATTGAAGATGATGTCTACTCCATTTCAGATTTGTAAAATCATGTGGAATATATATGGCATGCATATTAGGAGTCAGATGCAGATACTTTTCCATGCACAATGCATGCATCTCAGGAGACAAAAAGGGAGCCGCACACATCAGACTCAATTCTAATATTTTCTGAGCACAATTTTCAGTAAAAAATTGGATATTTTAATTCCTCTCAGAAAAATATCCAATTTCAAAAAAACAATCGTCCGAAACGGAGTCCAGAAAGTGAAGTTATGATCTTTTTAAAATCAAAAAAATTTCAGCATTTTTTCGGAAACGGCCGCACGGTTTTCAAAATTTCATCCAAACTTTATTTGGATATTATTCATTACAAGAAAAGAAAGTGGATATGTGTAGACATATAAATTATGCATCTACTTCATCATATCCATGCAGACATCTACATCTTCAAAAAAATCTTCAACGAGCACAAACTTACACAATTACGAGGTCATCTTGGAGTGAAGGACAAGGTTGCCTAGCAATTGTTTTTAGTTCCTTCTCATATTTTTTTTTTATGCACTGTAATTTGAGGGGGGGGTTTCCCATCAGGTTTTCCCATTAGGTTTTCCCTCTTTCCTCATTTAGTTTAGTGTATCTTTTGTATTTGGGTACCTAACATGGCCTCGTTGTCAGGACCCATTCTTTATTTTCCCCATAGTGATGTTTAGGGGGGTGTTGGAGTTACTTCACACACACCTAGGATTTATTTTTCCTAAGTTTTTCACTTTTTTAATAGTCATAATTAGTCATTATCCAGTCTCCTATATTTTAGGGGAGAATATTCCACCTGGAGAATATTCTCTTTCAGTAGACACTTCAGTTTGACTAGTTGAGTTGAGTTTAGATGTTGCATTGGTTTTGTTACCATGCAACATGGGGATCATCACCATGCTAATTCGAACTTGCCTTGGTATCATCACTAGACTGACACATTACCCTTGATTTCTTGAGTTAACTCCTCACTTTTCTTTGTTCAGTCAGTTAACTGAAGACTAGTTGACTAGTTAACTCAACTAGGTGGCAGTTCACTCCCGTAATTGTCTGAGAGACTAGACTAGGTGGCAGTTTACTCCTGTAATTGTTGGTGTGTGTCCAGATCACTCTAGACCACCACTATGGCTCATTAGTTACTCAAGTATCCTATATCTATTGTAAATTATTCACTCTTTGAGTGTGGAAAACTGTTAATGAGAATTATTCCATTCTTTCTCTCCTTCTTCTTCTTTCTCCAATTCTCTCTGCAAATGTGTGTATTATTGTTTAGCTAGATCTATTCTATGCAGGTTCAACACATTTACAGTAAGTACCCTCTAGGAGGCTAGATATATCACACCAAGCTCCTCATCCTGTGACCTAACCCTTAAATACTATATTATTTCACTCTACCACAAAACTTATTACAATAAATGGCTTCCCAACCAACTAACTCTCAATAATCAACTGACCGACCTCGACCTAGATCTCCTAGGTCCTTATTTATACTACTTTATAGGATTATAGCCATTACAATATTTGTCAAAAACCCTAACCCTGGCATAGTTAGGCTTGTCTACATGCACGCTATGTTGCTTTTCCTCCTGAATGTTGCTTTTCCTACTTTTTATGCATGTTTCTTTCCTGCCACCTATTGCGCACGCTCCAAAAATAGATCTTTCTCTACAAAAATGGGAATGTTCCCAAAACATATCTTTCTCCGCAAAATAGGCCCGCACCCAAAATAGACTTTCTTCCCACAATAGGCATGTGCCAACAGGCTTCCAACACTGACATGTGGCTCATCCCGAGCCACTCAGGTGGTGCGCGCTCCTTGTGCAGCCTTCTCCAAGCTGTGTAACTTCTCTGCTAGTTCCTTCCATTTTTATTTAACATGCATAGTTTTTCTGTTATCACCTCAACCATATGCATTGTTATATGTTCTTGTAGCAATGTTGTGCTTTCTGAATGTGTCTGCGCCATCCTTGTCTTCTCTTCCTCCAGCTCCAAAACTATATGTGTTGTTTGTTCATGGAGGGGCTCCAACTGGGCTTGTCTTTCTTGCTTATTAATCAGCGTTGTCTTTAACTCTCTCTGCAGGGTCTTCATCTCCTGGATGCCCTTCAAGTGCTCAGTAATGCTCATGGTTTTCTATCGCTGCTTCAACTCCTGCATGGCAGCATTGATTTTCTCCTCTTGTTGGTCAACTATTGGACCTTTTCATCCTCTTCCAAAGTGGTCCAAATATGCATAGTTATGTCAAACAGTTATGCGACTTCCTTTGCTTCCCTTGCCATTTCCTCTATTTGGAGTGAAGTTTGCTTTTATATTTTCTCTTAAACCTCAGGAGGAGTTGTAGGATTAAGTTTTTCTTTCAGCTCCTCGATCTCCTGCCTATATCCTTCAATCGTCTGTAAAATGATCTTTATCTTCATCTGCAGTCCTATCTGGTGCATGTATGCTATTTGGAATGTGATCGTATACCACTGTTATCCCTTGCTCTAGATTTTCAACGCGTTCTTTTTCCTCCTCCTTCTCCTAGGTCAACTGGTTGCAGGTGATCTATAACATCTCTGTGACTCCCTACCAACCTCCAAGTTAGTGGAATCTGAGCGGTCTCTAGATTGTACTTCCTACATTATACTAGCCTGGAGTCTGTATAGTTCCTTTGTGGGTATATGTGCCATGACTAACTCAAAGTGGTCAACATCCCCCATGGGTTTATGCACGGTCTCTTGATCCATTATGACCATATTTCATGTGAATGTGAATGTATCCCTACACTGCAATACTATCTGAACTGTGTCATCTCCTTCTTTCTGCGTAGGGGGTCACTATGTCTTTTCATGTTGCTGCGTTGTGGCCTGTGGTATTGCATGAATTTGTAATTGTTGTAGAGTTTCATGGACTTCTATTAGTTTTTCCATGATCTATTCTCTTTATGCTTCTGCAACGCGGACCAATTCTTCCCCCTTGTCCTAGACCTTGTCTTTCACGAACTCAGCATCATCCTCTGTCAAGGTGATGACTGGGTCCTCCTTGGTGTACTTCATCTTTTTTCACTTCTCCTCTACATGCGTTGTCATCCTTTTTTTCTATGATGGTTGTGCCTCACTCATCATCGCATGTGCCCTTTCCTCATCATCCTGAGATGTGTCCCCCTTCTTGGAATTCTACTAAATGTTTGTCCTGGGCACTGTTGTTTTCCTCCTTGGTCTCTTTGGAATTGTGCTACTTCCCAACGCCTGAGTGTGCATTGTATCCTTCCTAGTGTTAGAAACTAGGTTGTTTGTCATTGTTGAAGGACCTGCTTTGGATTTATTTCCCCTTAGGTTTGGTTGATTACATTGCAGTTGGCCTTGTTGTTGGGTTTGCTACTAGCATATTCCACTGCGCAGGCCAATCTTTGATTATCCAGTCAATCTCTTCCATTTTGATACAATATTGCATCTCCAACCATTCCTTCTTTGGATCCCTTGTGACCTGGATCCACATATGGTGCCTGGATGCCTTAAACCTCACTATACCTTTAGTTTCTTGGACAACTTCCATAGGAATGCGCCACACATTGGTTGTGCGCTATTGTATCTCTTCTAGTAGCATAGCGATCATCGTGCTATTTTCCTACTGATTTTTGTTGTCCTTGGCCTGCCAGAGGGATTCATATATGGCTGTGTAGCACTTCCCTTTCCTATCCAGAAAGGATGAAAAATTTGGCTACTGCCATCCTGCCAAAGCTATGAGGATAATAAGCCAAGAATAATGAAACTCGGTTCCATTATCCTGCGCATCTATGCAATCGATCAAGAATTGGTTTAGAAGGTATGACGCCCAACTGAACATTACTCCTTTCGCGCAATGTGCGACGACTGTGATGACTCCTGCTGGAGCCTCCTCTTTTCTACACTTCCTTAGCAACTTGCAAGCCATGATATTGCTGGCAAAACTTGTTGCGTTATCGTTGATATCTCTAAGAAAAATGCCCCTATTTCCTCTACTGGTACCAAATTATACCTTGATTAGCTCGTCGATATCCTTCTCGTGTGCTTTATTGTCCAACTATTCCTCTGATTGTGCACCCACTGTGGGTAATCTCGTAATTTTGGCGATCAACGCCACATCGAGCTATATTGGCATATTCATCCAAAGAATGTCGCCATGTACCCAGGCTAGTAATTTTTTGACGCAAAGCCCAACATTTGTACCACACCCAAAGTGTGGTATGTCAAGGAGGTTCATTATCCCAAAATTGTAGAGCCCTGTTATCCACTATGCAGGCTTCATGATTGGTTTTCCTAGTGGTCCAATTTCCCCTGTGTTCGCTAATTAGGCTTCCTCTGCCAAGTCTGGGAATTTTTTTGCAACACGCACATCGTGGACCAAGTACCTTAGTTTAGGTACTTTTCAGAGCATGTCTTCCACAGTGACCACTACGTCTAGGAGGCAAGGAAGTGTAATTTATGCGACATCCTGTGCCTTTATTTTCTGCTTGACAACATATGGACATGCTTTTTTTGTTTCTGTGTCATCTTCTTCCCCCTCAAATTTCGACTGGTTGGTGATATCCTCAACCAATACCTCCTCTTCGTCGCGGCCCTGTTGCTAACCCTTCATTTCATCAGGTTTAGCCGATGTTTCAGGATTAGGGTTTGCAATACAATTTCGAGTCTCAGAACTCTGTCCTACTTCCCCTTGCTCCACTGTTGATGTTTCCTCCTCAACCCTTGTCAGGATGAGTGAATATATCTCGGAAGTGGTGACATCTTCGAGATCAACAACGTTCTTGGGCTCCACCATCCTTTCCTTCCTCCTTTGGCCCTGTCGAGTAACCCGTATGTACTTCCCTGGACCACCAAACTTTGGTGGTGTCATGTTGTATGTGATTTTAACAATTTCTCTCTTCTTCGCACAATTACACTTAGGGCACACACTTCTATCTTGATCTGTGCTAAAAAATCACTAAGTGTTGAGCTAACATGAGCTTTCCACACTTGATAGACCCGATCATAATTGTTTTTCACTTTTTTCCATGCATTTGTGCCGAGTCCAATTTTTCCTACACGTTGTCTTTCTATGTTGTCGCAGTAATTGTTGCGCGCGACTTTTTTCCACTTTCCTGTTGTTTAACCAACTTCTGCCTCTTTTTTTATTTTTTTTCTTTTCTATTTTGTATTCCTTTTTCTATTTTTTTTCCTTTTTATTTCATTTTATCATTTTTTCCCTAATATCTACTATAGTACACTACATACAGGACTTTCTTATTGCATTGTAACTTTTAAGAGTTAGTAGGTCTACTTTCCTAGTACAACTTCAGTCGATTGTTGTTGATCACTCCTTTCAGTTATGTTCCTCCCAAATCCTTTGGTTTCACAGATCCCCCATCTGTGAAATCCTTTACTTCATATGGTCCTAGACAATGTATTCCAAACTTACCAGGGTGTTGCAAAAAAGTTTTTTCATAGAGAAGAACTAGGTCTCCCTCCTTAAATATCTTCTTTTTAATGTGTCTGTCATGCCAGGATTTGTCCCTTTCTTTCTGTACTTCCTGGTGAAATCCTTCCAAAATCGTGTCCTCTTCCATTTCCATTAGTTGACTTAACCTCTCATGTGTTGCACCTCTTTCTGGCATATTGGTAATTGTTGCTATGCACAGACTGGGTAACAAAAATTCTAATGGAACCACTACTTCATGTCCATACACCAATCTGAATGGTGTCTGTCCTGTCAATTTTTTTTATGTGGTCCTGTATGCCCATAGTACTACTAGTATTTTCAAGTCTCAATCATCCATGTTAACATTGCAGATCTTAGTCAAAGCATTTTCCAAAATATTATTGAAAGCTTCTATTGTCCCATTTGCCTGAGGATGATATAGTGTACTCTTATGGTGGTATACTTCAAACTCCTCAATCATAGCCTTGATGTTACTATTAATAAAATGAGTGCCTTGGTGACTCATCAAACTCCCGAGACATCCAAATCTAGTGATCACCTGCTCAAATAAGAAGTGTGTTGTTGTTTCTGCGCTGCAATCTTTAACTGGTGCTACTTCTTCCCATATGGTTAAGTATTTTGTCACAGTAATGATATATCTAGCTCCTGACCTTCTTGCTGGTAGATTAATAAGTCCAACAAAATATATTTCCCATTTGTCAAATACCTGCATACTTGTGGTCTTAGGGGCATCTCATCCCTCCTATTGGGTTTTCCAACCCTCTAAGAGACATCAAAGTTTTAAAAATATTCCTTGGCATATTTATGAATCGTTGGCCATCATAGTCCTATGTGCAATACCTTCTGTGTAGTAGCTTTTCCTGCACAGTGTCCTCCAACTATACCTTCATGAGCTTCTGCTAAAACCTTGGTTCGTTCATGTTCCAATGTACACCTTCTCAAAATGTTGTATGCACCCATATTGTATAAATGACCTACAATGAGTTGATAATCTACAGTTCTGAATAGAAGTTTTTTCTTCTACGCGGTACTAAACTCATGTGGTGCAACTCATGTACTTAATTATTCAAGGATATTAGTGAAGTATTCATCAACTACTTGTACTGAAAATAATTGTGCATCAGGGAATTTGTCTTCCAAGTTAGTAGGTTATTCTCCATTGGTTACCCTTGACAGGTGATCAGGTCCTGCATTCAACTTCCCTAGTTTGAATATTACTTCAAAATAAAATTCTTGGAATAATAACAGCCATCTACAAATCCTCCCCCAAACATTGGCTTGTTGACTAGATATTTGAGGGCATAATGGCCTGTGAACATTTTAAAGTGTTTACCCAATAAATAGTGCTTAATTTCTGAAGTGCATATACCATGGCTAGGCCTTCTCTTTCTGTGGTGTTGTAATTATGCTTAGATTCTTACAAATTCTTACTTGCGAAGGCTATAGGATGGTCTAAGTCCCATACTCCTGGTTGCGACATAATTGATTCAAGTGTTATTGTTGATGCATCTACATCCACATTAAATGTCTTTTCCCAATATGGAAATACTAATATAGGTGTTGTCACCATATTTTTCTTTAGAGTGTCCAATCCTTGCTGACAATCCTCATTCCACTGAAATCTGGTGTCCTTCTTTAAAAAGAATTCCATTGGTGCAGTAATATACGCATACCCCTTTATAAAGTTCCTATAGTATCCTATATCTCCTAGTGTGTCTCTTAACTGACACATTGACTTTGGTGGTGGTAAATTCACAATGACTGCAATCTTAGCAGTGTCAACCAATAAGCCTTGTTTTCACACTATATGTCCCAACAATATCGCAAAAGGTGTACCAAAAATTCATTTCTTGATGTTTAATGATATCTGACATTGCATGCATCTTTCCAACATTAGTTTTGAAACTTCTACATGGTATTTCAAAAGACTATACACAATCTAGTCATCCAGATACACTTCTAGAAACTGATGTATGAATTCCTTAAAAGAAGCTATACCTACCCTTGAAAATATAGTTGGTGCATTCTTCAATCCAAAGGGCATGATTGTATATTGGTAGGATTCCCATTCTGTAGCAAAAGTAGTCTTAAACCTCTCCTCTGGAGCTATTTTGATTTGATGGTAACCTAAGAATCCATTTGTGAATGAATATGCTTCCTGGCCTCCCACAGTCTCCAAGACCTCATCTGTAAAAAAGGTAAGGAAAGTTTCATGTAAGCAAACATCATTGAGTTTCCTCAAATCTACACAAATCCTTATCCCCCCTTCCTTCTTTTCCTAGACTAGCATGGTACTGATCCATTCAGATTTTTCTACTGGTTCTATAATTACAGCCTCCAACATTCGGTCAATTTATGCTTTCACTTTCTGCTTATACACTCGATTCATCATGTAAGGTATCTTTCTGATAGGTCTAGCCTCAAGTTTGAGGGGTATATTCATCTCACCTAGCTCCCCTTCTATTCCTTTCATCTCTGTAAAGGTTGTTGGAAACAAGTCATTGTATCCGCGAAGTAACTCTGTTATCCTTTCTAGTGTTTGCTCATCCCAGTAGTCTCCAATACTTGCCATTTTAGGATTGTCGTTCGTCCCAATGTTGAATTTCTTGACTTTGATAGGTGCAAAAAATTCCTCTGACTCCAAAGATGGACCTTCCACTTCTCTCTCTCCTTTAATATCGATGATCTGAACGTTGCATAGATCATCTTCATCTGGTGCTTCCTCCTCGACATGATAACATGAGAGTAACTCTTTGACTATTTGTTTGTTTTGTTGTTGATATTCTGTTATGATTTCAACCTCTAGTTCATCAAAAATATCACTCCCCTTATCATCTTCAACATTGAATCAATGTTGGGGTTCTCATGCTCGAACGAGAAGGTTACTACAAAATTTCAATGTAATATTATCCATTCTGTAGTGCCTTTGTGCATCTACTGGTCTATGTACTAGTTCCCTGAGATCCCTTCCAATGTATGATTAAAGTGATGAGGCCATTCCTTTGGTAGTGTCATTCTCCATTGTGTTCTTCACTTCTCCAAGTGTTCAACTAGTGTTTCTCACCCATCATAATTTTGCATTGTATTGCTCCCCTGTTCTACGCAAAATCTAATGCGTAATAGTCATTTACACTTATACCAGTCCTGAATTGTTTCTTTGTGTGCACCCCACCATCTTGCAGGTGTTGCCTTGAGTGCAATATCCAGGGATAAGATCCTTTGATTTTCCAAAACCTTCTCCTCATATTCTGTCAAGAATTCCTCTAAGTCGTTTAGCCCATGAAAACTGGGAGGTTCCCTTATCTCTATACCCACCCATCTTACTGTGTAGTCTATTCTTGCGCACCTTATTGTGGAGACTTCATGTAGTCGTTGTTTCCAATTCTCCAAACATGTATCTGAGTCTAAAGCACATGATGTAATGCTTCTCTAGCAAATTACCCCATCTACAGTTGGGTTGACATAATATTCTTCTCACACAATGGTTATGTACAACTGGTTTATTTCTTCAAGATCCAAACAAGTCTCCTCTACAAACATTTCTCCTTCTGAAGGATCCAATGGTGCAATAACTCTATATTTTCTTGATTCAAAAGTCATTTTCCTTATCTTCGGGTTGATCACAACCTGTTTATCAAATGCCCAATCCAATCCAAGTAATATTGGGTAAGGTGTTATGCCATCTACTATTTCTATTACTTCAAAATATGCCATAGTTCACACTCCATCCAAATATACTATCACACCTTTAAGCCTTCCAATTGGTAACACTCTGTGTTAATTTTCTAGTTTCAACTGGACAAGTGAATAGCATAATGTGGGTTCTCCCATAAACTACCATGTCATCTTAGGCGAGACATTTACTTCAGAGCCTAAATCCAGTATAATATCTCCCATGTTGAAATCCCCAATGTTGGCATTTAGCCTAAATTCTCTACTTTTCCTTCTTCTTGTATGGATATGATTGATTGTTTTCTGATCTAACTTCCCTTCTACCTCTGTGTTGCATCTTTCTAATTGATTTTGTAAGACCTTAACAGATGATGGATCAGTCAATAACTTAACATTGGATTGCAGAAAAGTCTTTATGGTACTTACTTGCTCTAAAACTTCTCCTTTACTGGTATGGTCCATTGAAGATGACATATCATACATTGGTGGGTCATGAGTATGTTGTGCAAATGATGTAGACACAACATTCTTCTTGAGAAGCTCTTGTCTAGCCTCCTTAAATGTTTCCTTTTCTTTTTGTGTGTCAAACTGCTTTTGTGGCTTAATATTCTTCCTTACCCATTGGTGTTGAGATGGATCTTGTTTTGTTGCATCAACTCCTGTCTTGGATCCTCCTCTGGTGACTCTATTGATGTTTTTCCCATCCTCCCCATCTTCTGCAGAAATCCACTAGAAATTCTGGTTGTTCTGGTTCCTTTTTTCTCGGATATTTCCCAAGAGTGTTGGGCAATCCTCTATGTCATGGTTTGTTTCGCAACAGTAAATACATGTTGTCGGTGGAAATGGAAAATCCCTTGCATAACGTCCTGGTTGTTGGAAGTTGTGGCATACTACTGGTCCTCTGCCTCGTCCAAATCCTCCTCTGCATTGTCCTCCACCTCTATATCCACCTTGATCTCCTCACGTTGCATTGTATTGGAGTACCTGGTTATACTACATGGGGTTATACTATGGTTGCACGTTGTTGTACTATTGTTGCACATTGTTGCACTATGGCTATGTATTGTTGAATGGTGGTGGCACCTGGTTAAATTGAGGTGCAACTTTCTCTGTCATCATCTCTGCTTGCACCCTGTAAGTTTCTAAAGTTCTTTCTCTCATCAATTCCAACGTTCTACAATCCTTATAATCATGACCCACTAATTTGCAAAAATTTCAATATGAACCTTTTGGTATTGTCTTATACTTCTGCATCATTAGAAAATGATATGGATCATGTCCATGCATCTTACAAATCTTTCACCATGTTCCTCCTATTGGAAATGGGTTCGACACCTCTGTTTCCAAGTACTACACAAAAGTTGGACGTTCGTTCTTATGATGTCCTTTTGTCCTGCATAGTGTACACCAGACAACTTCTCTTTTCTCTTTTCTCTTATTCTGGTTCAGTTGAAAGGTTAGATTCTTCAAATCCTCTATTGTTGGATCTATTTGCTGATATTGGTTCTCTTCCAGTTGCAAGGTTTCCTGCAGATCCTTTGCATGAGTTTGGAACTTCTGTTGTCTCAAAGGATACTTCAAGTGTGGTAACAATGAGTTCAAAATTAAGTGCCTATGTTGCATGTCAGTAATTGCATATTTTAACTTACCTTTCAGATGTTTTAACCTTTGATCAATCTCCCAAAAAGACTCACCGGGTTTTTGCCTGATTTCAATCATTTCATTCATGTACTGGTCTTTTTCGATTGGCTTCTGAAACTCGTTTACCAATAGTTTTTTCACATATGTGATAGTCTTTGGTACTCCCTATGGGATGTTTACATCTAGGCTCATGTACCAATATAATGTGTTGTATCTTAGTGTGATAGTTAACTTCGCGAGCTTTGTATCCTCATCTATGATCTTCTTTGCTTCTCAGATCTTTTCACAGATGAATAAATGTTTTTCAAGGTCCTCTGATGCCTCTCCCCAAAATTATGGTAATCTGATCGTGGGATCATGTCCTTCCATTTTGAACTATGTTGAACTAATGCCTTCGCGCAGTGTAGATAATTGACTATTACTTCCTAAAATTGATCCCCCAGTTGATTTTCCTTGATTGGACCCCTGTCCTATTACTCTTTTCCCACTAAAATTCAGTTGTCTAAACGTTGGTGTTCTTTCGGGTGTATTAGTTGCACATGGGGTTGTAGGTTCCACACTGAAGGTGACCTGGATTGGATTTTTGTCTTTTGTTCCTGACCCTGAACCTATTTTTTTCCTTTCATATGTTGCACACAAGATTTCCTCAATCTGCTCCATAACCCAGAGATCGTCTACCTCTTCTTCATCGCTCGCCAAGCCCTCTTTGTCGGGTATGGCTCTGTTCTTGCTATTCATCTTATATTGGTAAGGTATTTTGTTGCACGTCTTTCCATATTTTTCCATTATCTGCATTATCTGGTCCTCTTCAATCATGATTGGGTCCATGGCCTCCTTCTTCCTTCTCTTATCCATATCCCTGTCCATATCTCAACCTCCTGTCAGTGCTTCCCCCATGCGCGCAGGGAAGTTTAGATGTCTGATTCCATGGTCATCACACCTTTGTCATACAATAAAATCTTGATTGAAGTATACAATGATATGATGTACCTACCTCTGGTTCCTTTCGGAAAATCATTCTCTGCAACAGTGTAGGACTTTGCGGTATCTACTGCAAATTCGGTGATAAACCCTGCAACAATATTGTCTAACCAAAAATATATTGCACGCGTGTATTTGTTATAAACTTGTTGTAACTACGTGATATCCACAGGATGCCACTCTAGTTTTTTGAACTGATTCGTAGGGTGGTTGTCCTTCAACCTCAATAACCACTCCTGCAATAGACGCGGAAAATCGCAAAAAAAATCCTCATGCAAGTCGTTAAACACGTATTTGTCGAGATACTTGTGCACTGTCAACTTAGGGTTTATGTTGTCCTTCTGCGTAATCTCGAGTTCTTTTGTTCTCAACCATCTTTCAATCTTCTCCTTCGTTGGATTCCATGGTATGAACATTCCCTTCTATACTTTCATCCTCCATGCTTTTCTTCCATCGATCCCGTCCACTCAATCCTGTGCAGTTCCAGCTGACAACATAACCATTTGTCGGTTACTTGGGTTGACCCAGGTTCTGATCTCAAACAGGTTTCCAACAAAACCATCAATACTATCAAGCCTATTGGTAACCCAGAAGGAAACATTGTGCACATGGTGCACAACGCAATCTCACCCGAGATAGATTTTATGGGGGACTGCAATACTCATGTGTTTGCAGTCTAGGAATGAGTGGGGACTGTGGTTGGATTATTTTCCTTATACATTATCATCATTAATCACTCAACTACTTCTATGATTCATTCATCTTTAAACCTATGCATGCATGTTGTTATAACTAGTTTTAATCATTCATTCTTCAGCTAATGATTGACGAAATAGTAAAAACATTCATTAACAATCACATAGAACACAAGATTTACTGTCGTTCACCCACTCCTATGGCTACGTCCACAAAGATCTGACTTCTCTTTTGTTTTATTTATCTTGCTGCAAAATCTTGTACTGCGCGCATTACATCTTTAGTATTACAATCAAAATGAGGGTAAGTACCCTCTGGGAGGTTGACTAGATAACACCAGGATCCTCATCCTGTGACCTAACCCTTAAACACTAGCTTATGTCACTCTACCACACAACTTATAACAATCAATGGCTTCCCAACCAACCAACCAACTAACTCTCAATAATCCACTGACCGACCTTGACCTAGACCTCCTAGGTCCTTATTTATACTACTTTATAGGCTTATAGTCGTTACAATCTTTTTCAAAAACCCCAACCCTAACATAGTTAGGCCTTTCTGCATGCATGCCACGTTTATTTTCCTCCTGCATGTTGCTTTTCCTTCTTTTTTTCATGTTGCTTTCCTGCCACCCGTTGCGTGCAATCCAAAAATAGATCTTTCTCTCCAAAAATGGGTTTGTTCCCAAAAACAGATCTTTCTCCCCAAAATAGGCTTGCGCCCAAAACAAACTTTATTCCCACAATAGGCCCACGCCAACAGGTGCCCGAATAATCCTTCATGTATTATCAGATCACATCCCAACATACATAGAGTGCGTCTTCCATAACATGACTCATACAACATAATCAGTAATTAAGTATCCGATCTAGACTCTCATAAGTCTACGCAAGCACAGTTCATTCCCCAAAATCCCTTACAATGGCTTATCGCAACAAACAATAATGGCGAAATCTTAAATGAAAAAACAGAAGAGTGACTCAAAAAAACTCAATAGCATACCAACATTGATCTAACAATAATCTGGCAACAATGACCTATCAACAACTTAACAACAACCTGATAACAACTGAACAACAACAACCTTTTCCCCTTTACATGTTCCCATATTTATGCCTTTCCCTCGGGTACTTCTTTGGCTTCTTGCGTCCGCTAATGTCTCTTCTTTATTATGCTTCCTTTTCACATGTTGTCGAAGGTTCTGTCTCTTTTCGTTGCTCTTCCAGTTAGCGCATGACTTTTTTCCTTGGTGGCACAATGGAAATTAGCTTTCCGCCACTTAGATCTCTCATTGATGTACTAAATTGTTCTGCAAAACTTTAACATTTCCGCAAAACTGAGCGGTATTCAAAATGGAGGGCCCAACACATACCTCGAGCTAAAAGACATGACCAAACTATCAAAGTCCATATAAAGGAATAACCATCCACTAGAATACTTGGGTACCAAACTACTATAATTGTCAGTATAATAGGAAGTCCATCAAGTACATGATTCAGTCATATCCTTTGTGAACTCCCTTGAAAGTGAAAGCAACTTCATTAGCATTTTCCAAGAGTTAACCAGTGCAACAAAGGCACCTCACTCTTCATTGACACTTGTTCCCAGTTTCCTATCTAATTTCAACACACCTAGTCTAACATTACTTATAGTCTACAACCAACTAATATCCCACTTAATAAACAAGTGTTAACATCTCCTTATACCAGTGAAAAACCTCCACCTTTAGGGAAACTCAACAATGAACATCAAACCTCCAAGATAGTCAAACATATCTAATTGGTCTTCATATGACACATCCATAGAATCAGATCTTCTATATTGACCGATGACTCAAATAAATAGTCTCACACTTAACCTCATATGCACACACTCATCGTTGAATTATGGACCATGAGTTTAATGTAACACAACCAATTGAGGGCTACACATGCCTAAATAGGTCTTATAATTGTATGCTTGGTTATATTACTCTTATAATGAAAGTTGTAAACCTTGCCTAAATATCATAGGAGCATAATTTTTTCATTTTTTCATTTATTCTTCTTCTATTCATTTTAAGCCACGCACTTAATTGATGTCTTTGTCTTTAATGGTCTTCTTTTGTCTTTAATGATCTATATCCTGGAAAACAAACTTGTCCAATGTTGGAGTGCCTATTTCCAAGAAATACGTGTAACATGAAATTAGGAGACTCAATGTTAACTGCATCATTAATTTACCCAGATCCATAAGAACTACCCAATTTTAACCCTTTATCCATACTTGAGCACCATCACCTATTTGTGGTACCCCGTATAAATCCTCCCACAGACACAATGAAAGGTACCATGATTCCAACTCTTACATATGATATTGACCTAACTCTTACACATAACATTGACTAATACAATACACAATTATCCTACTTGGATAGTTTGCATGGAATACTCACATTGTCCCCATCTATAGACAACACCTCTCTATACAACTTGGACGTAGACAATACACAATTATCCTAATTGGATATTTTGCATGGAATACTCACATTGTCCCCATCTATAGACAACGCCTCTCTATACAACTTGGACTTAGACAATACACAATTATCCTAATTGAATATTTTGCATGAAATACTCACATTGTCCCCATCTATAAACAACACCTCTCTATACAACTTGGACTTAGACAACACCTCTATACAACTTGGACTTACCCTAGTCCTTATAATCATTTCCCTATAAAATACAACTTGGATAATGTCCTCATCTAAAGATAACACCTCTCTATACAACTTACACTTAGAAAACACCTCTATACAACTTGGACTTACCCTCATCCTTATAAAAATTTCCCTAAAAAATAAAAACCCAAAACCCAAAAACCCTACTAGATGAACAAGCACAATAACGTTTCATGACTTCTATGTAACCACAATTCAACTTTGTGATGTGATTTCTCTATGAAGACAACATTAAGAATTAACGTTTCATGACTTATATGTAACCACAATTCAACTTTGTGATGTGATTTCCATGTGACGACAACATTAAGAATTCAAGGCCAAGTTTCACCACAAAATGCTCATCGCTCCAAACACAAAGCAAGCTTCTAAAGTCACCCATATGAAAATATTTCTTCCTTTACTCGTGGATAGATTTTATCAACTCATGCATATGGGATAAGGTATTAAAAAGCCATAATAAAATACAGATATATATGTATACCTTCATTTGTTTTTAATGTTGTGCGTTTCTTGTATTTTTCAACCAGCGTGTGGATTCCTCCTTCCACTATGAAAAGACTACACATTGCACCTTTTTCCAACACGCGATTCATTACTTGTGGGGTATTGGGCTTCGTATGTGTCTATAGGCTTCCATCATTATCTTCTCTACATGTGCTTCATGTATGACATATGCGGCTACGCTCGTTCCTCAAGTGGGCAATTTCCTTGTGCTCATTCCTGTAGTGGGAGATTTCCTTGGAATCCTGCAATCACCTATTCTTTTGTGCTTTCCAACATCCACTTCTATGGCCCACTCAACACCCAACGACCAACAATAGCACCACTCTAGCGAGAACCCAAAGGAGTCACCAACAACAAATTTATTTGATATTAATAGTAAGATCCAAAACGTATCTTCACTTATGCAATAGATGTAATAACCACATGTGATAGAGAGATATGGTAAGGTAAATGTGCTATTGGATTTGTATTATATTAAAATAATATAAAATATGAGTGTGTAGGATTTTATAGTCATTCATAGTGTTATTTGAATTTTTTTATAAAATTTTGATGTTTCAAGTAGATACTCCATACTCCATTTATTATTTCAATTTTATTTGTTCATAATGAAAATAAAATTGAAATAATGGGTGGAGTGTTCAAATAATTGATATTTCAAAATTTTATATACAATTTATCTCTAAAAAGCTCAAGCAACATGATTATAATAATAATAATAATAATAAAAATGTACTTGGGATTATAACTTTACGCATAATAATAATAATCATAAACTGCACTTGGGATTATAACTTTTTAGGAGCACTATGGGGGCAATGAACCAAAAGTGTCATTAATTCAAGCCTTCCTATCCTTTTGTCTTATGTGTCTCATGTTTTATTTTCCCAAGCTTCATGTGAGGACACATGATCTCCATGCAAGATTTTGGGAAGGGTTTTTTCTCAATATTGGGGAAGGGAGGAGTGCATTCTACCAAGGGGGTGTGTTTCCATGGCCCACTACCAAGCATGGGTAATTGTTGAGAGAAAGGGAAAACTTGGTTACAAGTAGAAAACCATGGTACCAAGTAGAAAATATTCCCTATCTAGTCTACACTTGAGCATTGTAGGAAAGAGGGGTATCCTAATGGACTATTGAGTAGATAAGGGGATCATATTCCTCGTGTTGTGCAAGTAGAGGGGAGAAGAGAGACTGGTTGAGCATGATTGTTGTAGTTAGAATGGTCTGAAATGTGAATTCCTTGGCTGTGATATCTAGAAATTGGGTTTAGCGAGAAAAACAAAAGCCATAGCTAGTAAATTCACCCTTGTTTTTTCATTGCCTTGCCTGAGGGTGACACCTACATGAGTTGGTTCCTATAGCTAGGAGGAAAAACACTCCCATGGAGTTATTTATCCAAGTGCATCCACTAAACAAACAGTTATGTTGGATGTTGTTTAATCATTGAAGGTTGACGCTTGTGGCTCTACTGCGCATAAAGATTATGTGCTTAATTGGGAAATGCAAATATGGAATTTAGCATTCTATCAAGAATGAATTCTAGATGGTCTGAGAGCTATTCATATGAAGATTTTAAGGTTGTTATAGCCATCATTCTGTGATGCAGAGGGAATAATTGTGCCTTTGTTCTATAAATTATGTTTTGGCTATGCCAAATGGATGTATTTGATATTGTGGGTCACAAAAGATACCAAAATCATGGAAGAAATGTAATTAATTTTTATGGGTAATGTGATATTACCAAGATAGGAAATATATATGGGCCACACAATTATAGGCCATACACATTAAATTTAAAGTCATATTGTAGCTATCATGGGAATGTTGAATTGAGCGAGAATTGAATTCGACTAAGCCCTAAACCCAATTGTCTAAACCTTGCATGCTTGTTGTGTTGATTTTATCATTGATGTTGGCTATGGAGAAGTTGGGAGCTAGCTTTGGTGGGTGTTATTCATAAAACCCCTAAAACAAGAAAATCTGGAGCTAGTACTGGTGGGCATGGATCGGGCTATGTAACGTCCCCAACCACCAACAGGTCGGGCAACGTCACTTCTTGGATGTCTCTCTTAGCTCTGATACCATTTTGTAACATCCCCGGCCACCAACCCTTGTCGGGTAACGCTACCCAAACAACCTTATCATTGTTTTTCTTCTCTGATACCACACTGTGACCTCCCCAACCATCCACAGACCGGGAAACATCACTACAAAAAATACTCTGATACCATATTGTGACGTATCCTACCACTCAAGATGGGTCATGCTACCGAAAAACACATTCTTATTGAGCTTCTGATAACCCAAAAAGTATCATACCCAACCATAGACCTGTTGGGCTATGACACACAAAAACTCTTGTAGAACATCATACATATATAACTTAGCAGACAATTACATTATGCTAATATATAGATAAATGCAGAAATAACAATAAAGCCTATATGTACAACATATACAGGCTAAACTCATAAATATAAAACATGTACAAATACAAAACAAGTAAATGAACACATAAATGGTACTTATATTTTTAGAGAAGACCACCAACTGCGTGTAGACCTTCCATGAACCTCCTAGCCATAAACCACGCTACTCATCCCTCTTAGTAGTGGGTCACCCCCGAGCCGGGAATAAAATCCACCCGAGTAAAGGGATTCCTAGGCTAGGTTGAGACAATGGGATGCTACACAGTCAATAAGGAAGGATTCCATCCCAGGAGCCAACTTATACACACATTCTACAACCTCTCATTCCCCACATTCCTGTCCCACCCCAGGAAGTGTGCCCCTTCTCTACTCAACAGTCCTTTGGCTGCCCCACTTCCCTTCCAGGGCTTCAGCAATAGGCCGAACAAGAATTCTCATAGCACTATAGCTGTTGTTGGGCTCCCTCCAGGAGAAATCACTTCCCCGACAACCTCTCTCACCTTGAGAGAGTTGCTCACAGGCCTAACAATCTACTTCGTCTTTCCCAACAAACTCTCTCACCTGGAGAGAGTTTCTCATAGGCCTGACAACCTGCTTCTTCAATCCAACTCCTTAGTAATACAACAACAACATTCATCTAACACACACATGATGGCAGCAACCGAAACTAGGTAAGGACACAGAAGATGGAAGCAAGCCATGCTCAGCCAAGGAACTACGTTGGCAGCAACAACCAACTATTAAGACATGACACAGGCTTAGGAAAAGTACAGGTGCATTGTGCTTCACAGGAAAACACGAGTCAGCTTCAAGGGTTTACTGGTTTCAAAGGCGTGCGAACGATGCAGTGGTCGACGATGGAAATTGGTTTCCCCTGTGAGTCATCTGCATCAAAAGGTCGTGATATCATCTCTTGGCTTTCACTTACCTTTCTCAAGGTCTTTGTCATCTCTGTTTGTCCCCTACGTACTGTCTCCTGGTTTTCCTGCAGGTGATGTACAAGGTCACTCTGTGACACCTCTATGGAACGTTGTAAGTCCCTAGCGATTCCTGCTAGAATTCGTGGCTCGTTGTCCTCACCCGATCCTTCCATTTCAGCCTTTGCCTCACCTATCTGTTTCCTTATTCTGCCCATATAAATGCCACGTATTGATAAGGTTTAAGCTATTATTAGGTTTCTTTTCAATTCATTAGATAACCATAGCATAGATAGGATCACTGAGAAATACACAATCACAAGAGACACAACATTTATCCTAGGAAACCCTCATGGGGGAGAAAACCTAACAAAAACTTCCTTAATATAGATAGCCAATACAATGCTAAGAGATAACTCAAACAAATACAGAAAGTCCTTTCCAAGAAGTCTCTCTCTCTCTCTCTCTCTCTCTCTCTCTCTCTCTCTCTCTCTCTCTTCTTCTTCTCCAACTGCAGCTCCAGACTTGCGCTCTGATGAACAAGTGAGTGTGTGTACAAATGAGGCGCTAGCCTCTCTTGTTTATACAATTTGGCATGTGTGAACTGGGGTGTCTTTTCACTGGCTAGGCTGACTTCTCATTATGGGTGGTTATAACCACTATAATATATTATGGGGCCGACTTTTCATTTAGCTGATTAATATTAGGGTTTGACCAATCCACAAAAGGGGATTTGGTCAATTACAATACCCGACATGATCAATCCACAAAAGGGGATTGATCTAATGAATAATACATCAATAATAATTAGAATACTCTTTGCAGTTACATTATTTTAACACTCCCCCTTAACAAGAAGGGTATTCTACAATAGCATCAGGCGAGAGAGAGGGAAACATCATCAACAACATCTTGGAACACTGACTAGCATATCTATAAATCATCGGAAGTTTTTCTCATCATCAATATCATCATTCGCAACAGAGAGTTGGAATGGCATCATCATCCTCATCAGCAAGAGACTAAGGTAATATCATCATCATCTTCAGCGTGAGGCTAAAGTAACATCATCATCTTCGGCATGAAAGATGAAATGACATCATCATCATCATAATCATCTTCAACAAGGAGATGAAGTGGCATCATCATCATCAACTTCAACAAGAAGCTGAAGTGGCATTATCATCATCATCTTCAACAAGAAGCTGAAGTGGCATCATCATCATCTTCAGCAAGAAGTTGAAGTGGCATCATCATCATCAACTTCAGCAAGAAGCTAAAGTGGCATCATCATCATCAACTTCAGCAAGAAGCTGAAGTGGCATCATCATCATCAACTGCATCAACATGGATTAGTATAACACTAATACATCATCATCATCAATAACAACACAAGGTTGATACAACATCAAAAGCAGAAATATCACAGCACAAAGGCTGGAGCATCATCAACAACACCAACATCACAACACAAAGGTTGGAGCATCGTCAACATCAGCACTAGGTTGAGAGTCTTCAACACGAGGCTAGCATCACAGCACGAAGCTGGAAACACATCACCACAACATGAGGCTGGCACATCATCACAGCACGAGGCTGGCATATCATCACAGCACAAGGATGGCACATCATCACAACACGAGGCTAGCACAATACAAAAAAATTAAGCTAGGATCACAACACAACAACTAAGCTAGAATCACAACATAGAAATTAAGATGGAATCACAACACAACAATTAAGCTGGAATCTCAACACAACAATTAAACTGGAATGTCAACACAACAATTAAGCTGGAAGCACAACACTTGGCTGGCATCTCAACACAACAATTAAGCTGGAATCACAACATTCGACTGGCATCTCAACACAACAATTAAGATGGAAGCACAACACTAGGTTGGCATCTCGACACAACAATTAAGCTGGAAGCACAACACTAGGCTAGCATCTCGACACAACAATTAAGCTGGAAGCACAACACTAGGCTGGCATCTCGACACAACAATTAAGCTAGAAGCACAACACTAGGCTGGCATATCAATACAACACTACTCCCCCTATCGAGGGAGGTCCTTTCAGACTATATCGATCTTATCTTGAAAGTGCTCAAACTTTACACGAGATAGAGGCTTGGTCAACACATCGGTAACCTGTTCATTCGTGCTAACATATTGGAGCTTTATGGCTCCTCTCTGCACCATGTCACGGATGTAATGGTATTGGATATCTATGTGTTTCGACTTGTCATGAAACACATGATTCTCTGTCATCTTTATGCAGCTCTGGTTATCACATAGGATCGTGGTTGCTTCCATATCTAGGTCGAATAGACCAGTGAACAACTTACGAATCCATATGGCTTCACAACTGACAGAACATGCAGTAATGTATTCTGCTTCTGTTGTACTGAGAGCAATGCTTGATTGCTTCTTACTCTGCCATGAGATCATGGTTGATCCGAAACTGAAACAACATCCTGAAGTGCTCTTCCTTTCAGAGACACTTCCATCCCAATCTAAATCAGTGTACCCACTTAGTGTGAAATTATGATCTCCATCACAACTGAGACCATAATCTAATGTACCCTTAAGGTACCTCATCACATGTTTTGCAGAAACTAGGTGAACATGTTTGGGTTCTACCAGAAATTAACTCAAAGTGTTCACGGAAAAACATATATCTGGTATGGTGTTCGTCATATACATCAACGATCCAATGATCTGTCTATACAACATGGCATCAATCAATTCTGATGAAGTGTCGACCAGAAGCTTCAACTTCGTTTCCATGGGTGTATTCATGGACTTGCACTCCAAAATATCAAATCTCTTCAAGATTTCAACTGCATACTTCCCTTGGTTAAGGAAGATTCTTTTTGGGCTCTGCCATACCTCAAGACCTAAGAAATAATGCATTAGGCCAAGGTATTTCATTTCAAATTCTGAAGCGATCTTCTTCTTACATTTGGTGATGAGTTTTTCTTCTCTAGTTAAGATTAAGTCATCCACATACAACAACAATATCGTCGGCTCATCATTCATAACCTTGAAGTAGAGGTTAGAATTAGCTTTACTCTTGGTAAAGCCCAGGCTCGTCAGAAAATTGTTTATCCTCTGCAATATCAAGCTCTAGGAGCTTGCTTCAACACGTACAGATCCTTCCTCAACTGGTAGACATGATTCTTTCTATCTTCAATCTTCAAATTAGTTTTTCTCATTACATTGTACCAATCTGGTACACTTTCTCAGCTGCAACTCAATCTGCACAATCATGTGCTCGCTCTATGTGTTTTCTGCAAAGCACTTATCTGTTCTCACTGTCTGGGAGTATGTCCTCTACTCTCTCTGCAACTGTTCCTTCTGGAACTGAGACTCTGCACCTGCACCTGCCCTACGGCTGAGAATGATTGCTTCATCCTCACCGTGGCTGCTAAAATATGAGAGTAACTCCTCTTCTTCTATAACGACAACATCTTCATCTGAAACTGAGGGTGGCTCAATAATTGATAACTCTTCTTCTTTCATGGAGGTAACTCTATCTTTCATTGTAGTCATGTCTCCATGACCCAACTAATGTACTGCACCAACTGCCACTCAATTTTCAATATGGGGATTTCTCCCCCTGCATCTCATACTATATATGAATCATGGTTGTTTTGGTTGTCTTCATAAATAATAGAACTATTTCTTCAATAAGTGTCTCGTCATAGTCTTCTCCCTTTTGTTGGGATAATCCTCTAGACATACATCAGGCTTTGTATATCTGCAACATGTTTGATCTGTATAGATCAATATTGGAAGTCAATACTGACTTCTCTTCTCACAGAAGAATCCATATCCTAGTCTTTTTGACTGGCTTCCTTCTCTGTTACTGAAACAAGGGAATCTTCCTAGGAGATTTCATATCTCCTAGAAGTTTTCGAAGCTAAGATCTAGTCTTCTCACGTCATCTGTCTCCCAGTCCTGTAAGTTGTCTCTTCATCTGATCCTTTCTGAGATCAGGCTTACTCCCGATTTCTTCTGAGTCTAGAAGGACTTCATTATCTCTTACAGGGCACACTTGATATTTGAATACCAAGTCTAAATACAGAGTCATGCTTCAAATGAGATTTGCTTCCCATTCTAATGTTTGATCATCTTTGGAGCCTTCTGCTCCTTTCAATCAATCTTCATATGAGATACTCTGAATCTCAAGAGATAACTTTTTCTTCATCTTCTTTGGTACATGAGTGTATATGGTCATGTACATAGTCTACTTCATGTCTGATATAATATGTTCCCTTCAACAACCTTCACTATAGCTTCCTCAGAGTTATCACCTGTGACCTGAAACAAGGTCAACAAAACAACAAGCAGGAATAGTACTCTTTTGATAATAGTAGATAAATCAATAGCACGAACAATAGTCATAGTGGCTCCTTTAGAGATTTCAATTGTAAGTTGTCTGAAGCAAAGATCATGAGTAAGAAATACAATACGGAATGAGGTCAACACTCTTATAGTGTTGTGATCAAACATTCCTCCATGGCAACCGGGAACTAACACAAGAGGTTTCTCCTAGAGGAGATGTTAGTTGTATCAGGAAAATAAATACATAAGCATTTATCTCAATATGCTCACATGCTACCAAGCACTATAGTGTTTTCTTGACACTTGCACGTTTTGAATCTTAGCAATTTAATCATTCAAACTTGGAACCTGGAGTTTTGTTCTCAAGAATGAGTGTGTTGCTTTTCTTCCAAGTCTCCTTCACTCAAGATGACAAGTTCTTTCTTCAACCTGTTAACTCCCAAAATGAAACCGTTCTTTCGGTTGAGTTTTGTAGTGGATATCATGGTTATTGGTAGCGTCCTCAAGTTACTTTTGAGTTTTTATAGCTGAGAAAATTTTAGATTTTGGTTTGTCTTAGAAAATAATTTGACC
>ML860233.1:0-24934 GCA_009831015.1 Picea engelmannii
TGAGAGAACCAACTCTCTGGTTTCTCTAGCACCCACTAGAAGGAAGCACCAACTCCCTCACTATTCCAGCACCAACTGGATGGAAGCACCAACTTCCAGTCACACATGAACAAACCTATATAACAAAGAACCAATGTTCTCCCTTGCACCACCCTGCCACCCTGGTTTCTTTGGCTGCAACAAGATGGAAGCTACAACTCCCTGTGATCAAGCACCCACTTGACACTCAAAGGACAACGGTCCTCCCTAGCACCTCCCTACCACTTCCCTACCACCCTGAAATATAAAAATTTGCTTTCTGTGACTTTATTACAGTGATTCAATAGTTATTAATGGCTTACCAGGATCATCACTGTACACCTTGTGCATGCTGCATGTGCTATACCACTGCATAAACTTCACTGCATTCATCATCAATAGCCCTTCTCCTGAGATCCTTTGGCTTCAATGGCTGTAACAGTATTCAACCCTTTTCCATATGTCAGTCGACTCTATGACGAGTCTACACTCCACTGGCAGTTGCCTTGAGACTCTTCGTCTTCTCTGGCAATCACCCTGAAGACTCTTCAAATTCTCTAGCAGACACCATCAGTGGTCTCTAACAGTTACACTGAGGCTCTTCGACTTCTCTGGAAGTCACCCTAAAACTCCTCAAATTTTGTGGTAGATGCAATCACTTCGTTATGGTAGTTACAGAGAGAACATCCGCGCATTCATGCGTTTGGCACCTTCACTCCTTCTGAGAAAAAATCACAGTGGGATTTTAGCTTTTCTAGTTAAGCCCCTTCCTTTCACATGACCATCGATGGTGATTGTATGCCTTGCCAATAGTCATTTTGCGATTTCACATTGATTTTTCTTACTGTGAGTGAACTGGACTCTTCCAACTCCTGATCATGAAATGGAGCCTAGCTACGCTATCTCCTTCCACTCATGTGGCCACCGATGGTGATCACTGACCTGTTTGAAAGGTGCTTCGTGATCTCCGATGTGGAGCCTAGTTTTGTGCTAGCTCCTTCCTTCATGTGACCTATGGCGGTGACCACAGGCTATGCCTAACAGGACTTTCATGATTTCGCATATCGGGATATCCAGCTGCGAGTTTCCTTGATATTCCCAACTCGCAAAACTCTGAAATGGGGCCTAGCGTTGCTAGCTCCTTCCCTAATCTTTGACAATGTGACCTCCAACTATGACCAAGGGTCAAGCAAGAGGGGCACGTCGTGATTTTGCGTTTCGATGTTTCTCCCGTGAGTCTCCTTGACTCCTCATATCGTGAACCCCAAAATGGAGCTTGGATGATCTAGCTCTGCTCTCCAACTCTCGACGATGTGACCACAAGATATGACCACTAGCTAGTCATTTGAGCACTTTTTTCTTCATATCAACGATCCACATTCCGTGGTGATCGGATGACTATCCACCGCTCCAGAACTTCAGCTTTCGAGACTTTGGGGGAGTGTTGATACTAAAACTCCTAAAACTAAACTCCTGGAATGACGTCACTCGATGATGTGTTGTGACCCGAGTGGCTGCCATGTGTCACTCATATTTGAAATATTTATGTACTTGAAACGTCAAATCACCTTGACACTTGTCCTTGTATGATTGTGCCATGTGTCCTTCTTGGATCGACGATCTAGATTTCTCCTCGATTCGACGACTCAAATTATTTTGCCATTTCACATTTCGCAAATTGGAAGGATATAACACCTCGTGCCTTTGACCTTTCAGTCAGGGAAATGCCAAAATTTAGCCACATGTCCTGCCCGATGATGGACGATCCTCTTGTTTTCGGGATTTTGTGAACCCGCTTCACTTTTCACTTTAAAGATCGTGCAGATTCTCTTGGATCGGACGACGGTCGATCCCTGCACTCATGTCTAATGCCTGAGATCTATCCTTCATCTGCGTGCTCCTCCTATGTGGACTTACGATGGCTTCCAAGCCTTTTTTGCATCAAATGAAAAACACACTCCCGACAGTAACCCTGTTGTTCTTTCTGTAACATACCATTGTTGTTATTTCCATCCATGACAATCACGTTCTACCTGTGTTGTTCTTGCATAAACCCATATCATTGTTGTTCTTTCCAATTTTCTGTTTATAAATATGCCAACAGTTATCGCTTATGAGATTATGAAAATAAAAAAAATCATTAGGTGTAGAGATGTCATATTCAATGAGAAGGTCATGTACAAATATCAGTTGTAGGGAAAGAAACAGGAAAAAGAAAAACCAGAATACACAGTGCTTGATGAGATCACTGAAAAATAAATTCCAAAGGTACTAGAAAAACAAAATGTACAACAACATGAGCAAGAGGTACCTCAAACTCCTGCAAGTGTTTTTAGAATATCTACCAGTTTAAGTAGACGCCCTAAACGATACTCTCATTCATTGTATTATTTATTGTTGATTGATTCTGGTGAACCAGAATGTTATGAAGAGGCAATGCAGGTAGACACTAAAAATAAGTGGGAGAAAGGCATGAAAGAGGAAATGGATTCCTTGTTAAATAACTAGACTTGGGACTTGATTCAGTTGCCTGCATGAAAAAGAGAATTGTAGAATAAATGGGTTTACAAGTTGAAGGAAGAAGATGGAGGAAGAAAATGATACAAAGCTAGACTTGTTGTAAAGGGGTTTGCACAAAAGAAAGGTATAGAATTTGATGAAATATTTTCTCCTGTTGTTAAGATGACTTCAATTAGGACTATTTTAAGTCTTGTGGCAGTAAAAGATTTGCATCTTGAACAATTATATGTAAAAACAAATTTTCTTCATGGGTATTTGGAGGAAGAGATTTATATGCAACAACCAAAGGGGTATGATGTCAAAGAGAAGGAAAATTTGGTATGCAGGTTGAAGAAGAGATTTTATGGCCTAAAGCAAGCTCCAAGGTAGTGGTATTTAAAGTTTGATAGGTTTATGATAGAACAAGGATATAATAGATGTTATTCTGATCACTATGTTTATTTTAAAATGCTAGAAAGTGGAAGCTATATTATCTTTCTATTGTATGTAGATGGCATTCTTGTTGCAGGGTCTAATATGCAAGATATAAATGTGCTCAAGAAGAAATTATCAAATTCATTTGAGATGAAGGATTTGGGTGCTGCAAAGAAACTCCTTGGTATGAGAATAACAAGAGACAAGAAAAATCACAAATTAACATTGTCTCAAGGTGAGTACATAGAGAAGGTGTTGGAGAGGTTTAGAATGCAGAATGCAAAACTAGTTAGTACATATTTGGCCAGCCATTTCAAATTAACTAAGGAAATGTGTCCCAAGACACAAGAGGAGATAGAATACATGTCCAGAGTCCCTTAGTCATCATCATTTGACAACTTGATGTATGTGATGGTTTGCACAAGACCATATATTGCACATGCAGTGGGAGTTGTGAGAAGCTATATGAAAAATCCAGGTAAAGAACATTAGGAGGCAGTAAAGTGGATTCTCAGGTATTTGAGAGGTACTTCTACTCATGCATTATGTTTTGGAGGTTCAAACATTGTTCTACATGGATATGTTGATTCGGATATGACAAGTGACAAATATAGAAGGAGGAGAACCATAGTGTATGTTTTTACTGTAGGTGGAACAATAGTAAGTTGGATTTTAAAACTACAAAAGGTTGTCGCACTTTAAACAACAAAAAAGAGTATGTTTTTACTATAGAGGTTAGTAAATAAATGATTTTATTACAGAGGTTTATGGAGGAATTGGGAACGAAGAAGGATAATAACAGGTTGTATTGTGACAGTGAGAGTGCCATTCATATTGCAAAGAACTCAAACTTCCATTCAAAGACTAAGCATATACAAATCAAGTACCATTTCATACGATCCATATTGGAAGATGGAAATTTGAAGTTGGAAAAGATACATACTAGACATAATCCTACAAACATGTTAACAAAGGGAGTAACCAGGGAGGAACTAAGTTCCGTCTCAGTTTCAGTTGGTCTTCAAGTATGAAGGTGAATATGAGAAATTTACTAGGTTCAAGGTGGAGTATAGTCCATCAGGTACATCAACAATGGATTTGTTGTGATCATTCTCCAAGTGGGACATTGTTGGTTGTGGAGCCTGATTATCTTCCCGATTTAGAGGTTTTTTTTGAACCGTACTTGGACCCCATTCCTTAATGGTGGGTGTTGGCACAGGGGTAGACCCAAGGTTCAATGCTTAACAACACACCAACAAAACCCTGACTACAAGCCCTTTCGGAAACACCTGCGAAGCAGGTGAAGTCTCAGCCGAGGTAGAAGCAGGGGGGGTTACAAGATGCAGGTGTCTGTAACCAGGCTAGGACATAGATCTATGATAATAACACTTCACTGAGTATTCTGTTAACACTTAGGAAGTGACATACATTAGTTCATTAACCTTATTAACATCGCAGAACATACCCAAGGATAGATCTAGCGTAGTAACAACAAAGATTATGCACCTTAAACACTTAGCACTTAGCACTGTGAATCAAATCTAGCACTTTAACATAAGCAAAGAATTAAAGAAAAATATACATATCCATTACACATCTAATCTAAGCACTAAAAAAAAAAAACAGAGATAACATTGCACAAAGAAAACCATAAGACACCAGATGTACATGGTTCATCCCAATGTGGGGCTACGTCCAACAACCGACTCGCCTCTTTATTATTCACCAATCTCTTACATTCAGTTACTCCTGTGCACTAAGCCACATAGTCGAGCTTCACACCAGAAAGGAGATCTGTGCACTGAGCACCAGATACTCCTTCCAAAAATAGGTCAAGGCACAAAGCTACCTCTCTATCAAGCACAAAGCCTTCACACATAGACACTCCTTTGCACAAAGAAACTTTGTTCACACTGAACTACCTTCACTTCGCTAACTATCTAGCTACTTTTACAATACATTATTCTTATTTATATCTTACAAAACCTTACAATAAGGTCTAATCATGGGAAAACCCCATGGGTCGACATCCCATAAACCCATTAAAAAAACCCTAGAGGACCCTTTACTAGGTCCACTTAACCCTTAAAATTGATGACATCTACGATCTCAGCTCCGCTTATGCGCTCCTTCCTCGACCAATGTGTCGAAGTAAAAAAGTGGGTCAAAGCTACCCAAAGTTCCCCAAAGCTTGGTCGAGGACCAACATGCCGCCAACACTCACCTGTGACTTGTCCTGAGTCACTCAGGTGCGGACAATGCTGCTTCGAAGGCCTCGAGCTTAACTCGGGCTTCCTCGACTTTCTGCTTCTCCTGAGCCTTCTGCTTAGCGAGCTCCTGGATCATCTGCTATGTAACAGGCCCTTCCAGGCACTATTCTACTGCTACAACCACTTGATCTAGTTGTGATCCTTGTCCATCACTCTCTTTGAACACCTTGCAGGCTTCATCCTTCACAAGTTGTAGCTTTTGCGTGACTTCCTTACCTTACCCTGGAGGGTAGTGATTTGTTGTTGTACTGTGCACTTCCCTGGGATCTTTTCATCCTTTCTACTATGGTGAGAAGCTTCATCTATGTCTGCACTGAAAATGCCTGCTGCTACGCCTCCTATAACTACGCTTCTAGCTTCTTCAGTTCTTGATCCTCGATGAGGCATTCATATGTATGGGTGCTCCTATCACTTAACTTTTTACATTCTGAGGCGAGGGCTCTTATTCTTGCAACTTTGTTCTTAGTGGTCTCCTCCCTTTGTTCATGCACCTCCTATGAGGTGCTGGGTACTGTTTGGGTCTCCAACTCTGTTATCTGAGCCTGAAGCTGCTGGAGGGTCTCAACGAGCTTCACTATTTGAGCTTCGACCAACTCCTAATTATTCTGTACCAAGAGTAGTACATAGTGACATTATTTACTTACTGCTTCTTTGACCATGGTCTGCTCCTTGAGAAGCTTCTCCTTTTCCCTTTGTAGCTAGGATTTTTCCTCCTGAAGCTTCGTCTGAAGCTCTTCTTTCTCATTTTCATGGGTAGTTACACTATCCTGTGCTGCTTGTAGTTGCAATAAGACTTCATATTTCTCCTGTTTCAAGACTTCTGTAGCCTTGTCCTTCTCTTCCTAGACTCTCTGGAACTGGGCTTTTGTTGCATCCACAAGTTTTCTCAATTGGGTGGGCTCATCTCCCAATTCTGTAGTCTGCGATGAGGAAGGCGCACTAGGTACTGTATGAACTAAGAGAACAACTTGTTGCACTTCTTTCAATTATTTCTCAATTCTTCCGTATAACTCCTCTTGCTTCTCTCCATACCTCTGCAAGATGTCCTCAAATGCATCCTCCATGGCTCCACGGACAGGATCTTCCGGTGGTGTAGCTTTGCCTCCTCCTTGTTCTTCTTCTCTTCCATCTCCTCCTCCCTATCCTTTTTCTTCATCTTCTCCTCCTCCTCCTGGCGAGCTAGACCCATTATCTTCAGAAGAGTTATCCTCTTCATCACTCTCTATATCCTAGAATTCCTCCTCCTCCTTCTTCTTCTTCGTCCCACTAGACTGTCCGACATGCTAAACTTGAGTAACTATGGGGCTTCCTATGGTGTCGATGTAAATTAATTCTGCATCAACGACAAGTACAAGAAATTCCTCCGGCCATTCCTTTGTGATCTGCTCCATATCATCATCCGTCAGCTTGTAGTATGACTATATTTATTCCTGGTTCTCATCTCTGCACGTGGTGATGTAGATGAAATGAGGATCAATGTAGGAATTTGCTATTGGTTAATACTAGTGCAGGGTGCATGGTGTCATGTGCATAAATGATTCGATGAAAACCTTCAACTGTTGATAGTATGCATGAAACACTGCATTGGACTGCCACTGCTTCGTCATGTAATTGGTATACCACAGGGTTGAAAACCGTGCAGCCAACGGCTCCGAAGGTTCGATCTCTAGGAAGGTGGATCCTTTAGGAATTTTCCACATGACAAATGCGATCAAAATGATCAACCAACTATAATGAAATTCATATCCCAAATCCTGGGCTTCGCGACAATCCTTCTCTAGCTTATTGACGAGGTAGTTTTCCCAGTTCATCTGCATGCCCTCTACACACTTTCCTGTGAGGTCCACCACAAACCTGGTGACCTATGTAGGGTGATTCTTCCTCACAAGCTTTCCAACTAGGAGTTGTAAAGCGAGGCACACTACACCATCTTGTATAGAGGATACCTTGTAACCTCGCTTCCCTTTCTCTACTTCTCTGTAAGATTCCTTGATGCGCTGTGCCAGGGAACGGTCTGAGGCCTTCCCTAGATAAAATTGTTGAGGGTGAAGAGCCTTCACACTTAAGCCTGTGATCCGGTGGATCAACGCCGGATCCATAGTAATCCTCCTATCAATACATAAGTATATGCCATGGTATCATGACAGAAGGAGTTTAACACAAGCATTAACCTTCTAGTGGCAACCAAAGTGCAGGATCTTCATCACATTCAACACAATGGACTACACCAAATCCTTAATACATGGCTGTGAGACAAGGCAAGGCTTCTTTCCAGTTGTCTTCGTGAGATAGCGGTGGGGCACCAACATGGTTTAGTTCTTCCGGTCTCCCAAGTTGAAGTCATTGTTCTTCAGAAATGAGATCTGTCCTAACTGACTTCCGACTATGCACATTCCTTTCATAATGTACGCAGTGAACACAATGTACTCAAAATCTCGAGGGATGTTGTCATGGTTAACAGTTACAGCCAAAGGTGGAATGTGTTAGCACATATTTTGACAGAAGGGTGTTTTTCCTTAGGAAATAACCCCTTAGTGAAAAAAATGCAGGAAAGGGGTGCTTGCGCAACTCACTTTGTGTTTTTATCCTAACTTTTTGGGTGATTTGATGGTTTGGTGCATTGTACTATGGAGCATACATATCTAAGCAGCTGATCATGGCGTTCTCAGATCTATGGCCCATGGTCAATATCAGACCCCCCAAACTTCTACCTTTAATGGGGGGGGGGGTCCAAGTTGGTGGTTTTCGGGTATGGGCCTCTTACTAACGTGGCACCTCTGTAGAAAATTGGAACCCCCCATGCATCACCTCTTACCACCTACCCCCCCCTCTGAGCTAGCCACCTTACTGCTTTCTAATACTGCCTGCGCTCTTGCCGACACCTGTCCTCCACTCGCTTGACCGCACGCCTGTCCCTATCCGATGTCATTTGTAACCCCTCTCATCTCCCGAAATCTATTTTCCACTCCCACTCCATGTTCCCTCCATAGTTATCATCATTTATCCCTGACCTATCACTCCCCTCTATGTCCACGTCCTCTCCCTTTTCCACATCACCCTCGCACCTTTACACCTCATCTCCCGCTTGCTAGCTCCCCACACATTACTAGTCACTGCCACTCATTTCCTTCCACTTGGCTATCGTTCACTCATTTTTCCATGCGATTTTGCACCATCGCCTCACCCACCTCCCTCGCCTTCATCCACATCCACCTATTAGTTCTCTCTGCAAAGGCCCAGCAAAGTACAGGTGGTAGATATTCAAGGTTGGACCAACATGTTTTCTAGGTGCAAAGTTGACTCTGCCCGTCCTGATCTCGATGAAGGTAGTTAATGAAAGTGAGGGAGGTGGTTGAGACATCATCTCCTCCCATAAATGGAAATATAGAAAGGACTGACAGATCTGAGCTCGCGTCCAATAGAGAGATGCATGCATAGTCTGACATAGAAGGTTCAGACGTAAGAGCTCGTGTCTTGAAAGAGGCTGCATGCACAGTCTGCCAGAGAACACACAAATGTAAATCCTTGAATGTAATTAGTCGAGCACACCCCTGTTGGTAGTGGTGAATTGTTCTGAGTATATGTAGGCAGTTTTGATATCTTGTTATGGTTATAGGGTTGAGCAAGGCTCATGCATTGTAAAGTTTTGATGAAGCATTGTTTCTATGGTTATGTGTTTCGATTTGAGACTTCTTGTTTAATCTAAGTCAGCTTCCTCCTTCATATTCTTTGCCTCTGATGCTGAAGTATCCGTGATTGAAGGATTCACATGGATTGTTTTAACTGTATTGTGATGTATGTTTGATTACAATCCTGTTTTAATGTTCTTCAGTTTCCTGAAGATTTGAATCCAAGAGGATCTTGTATTTGAATTTTTTCCTCCTTAGGCTGCTTCAAGACCTGATGTCCATAGAAAACCACTATATTATCCTCACCAGTTCTTCCACCTATTCACCTTTACTAAAACTTACTGACTGAAGTTGATCAAGACCTCAACTACTTGTGCATGCTGGTCCAATTTTCTAAGTTACAATGATATTATCTTGAGTCTGCGCCCATTTGACCCCTTTAAAATTATTCATTGTGACATATAAACTGATGGGTACTTGGCTTACCTTCGATGCAATATGAGGGTGACTTCTAGTGATAACATTCTTGGCATCGTTGTCGGGGAACGAATTGAAGAAATTTCCATGGGATAGAATGACAAAGAGATTTTGATTCTGAAGGTGCATTAGATATCAGAACCATTGAAGATTGTAGCTTGCACCTGACGACTCCACTGTTTCAGTTGTGGCTCTGAAAGGTAGACACACAAGGTCTAACCCATAGTTTCCTCTAGCAACACCTGAAGTTGACCCAGAGAAAGATACCAAAAAATGAAAGACCACTTAGGAAGGCGCTTCAGCTGTTGTACTAGGTATTTCTCGTAATTTCCATAATCCTTCTTTAGAAACTCCAGTATCTGCTTCTCATTCTCCTGTTATACCATCTGTTGGAGTTTCTATAATTTTAAGGTTTGGGAGTGTTCCTGTTGATCTCTCCCCTCCTAGCCTCAGTTTGGAGGGAGAAGCCTTTGACACCATTGTTTCCCCCAAAGTTGTACCATGGTTTAAACCTAGGACGACATAAGTTTTTCCCACTCCGGGATTTACCACTCTTCCCCCTATTAGAGTTGCTGCATTTACAGAAGGGGAAATCACTGTCCCCTCGAGCCCTGTAGCCTTTTCTCTAAATCCTTAGCTTTATTCCCCTTCTCCCAGAAGAACAGTTCCAGTCTCCCCTGTTCAAACTCCATCTCATCCTGGTTCTCCTCCAACTCACATCCCAATGGCAGGTGTTAATCCCCCTAGAAACAAAATGGATGCCATAGTGGCTGCTATATATGCCCCTTTTATCCCGCCTTAGCCTTTGAACACTCTTCCAATAATGGTTACCTCAAGTAGTTGCCTAAGCTCACGGGTGGGGGAGACATAACTGCAGAAGAGCGCCTTGCATCCTTTTATAGTTATGCAAACAATTATGTCATTGTGAATGAAGATGTATGGATGAGAATTTTTGTTCATAGCCTTGATGGAGAGGCTAGGAAATGGTTTAGGGCCTTGGCCCCTGGATCTATTGATGGGATTGAATCCCTAGATGATGCATTCTTAAGACATTGGGGGGGATAAAAAATATTTACTTTACTATATTATAGAGTTTGGATCACTTAAAAAAGGAGAAGGGGAATTTGTTTCTGACTTTTCAAAGATGTTTAATAAAATGTATAATAAGATTCTTGTTGAGATCAAACATGCAGAAACCTATTGTGATGTATGTCTGATTACAGTCCTGTTTTAACGTTCTTCTATTTCCCGAAGCTTTGAATCCAAGAGGATCTTGTATTTGAAGTTTTTCCTCCTTAGGCTGCTTCAAGACCTGATGTCCATAGAAAACCACTACATTCTCCTCACCATTTCTTCCACCTATTCACCTTTACTACAAATTACTGACTGAAGTTGATCAAGACCTCAAGTGGTTGTGTATGTTGGTCCAGTTTTCTAAGTTACAACGATATTATCTTGAGTCTGCGCCCATTTGACCCCTTTAAAATTATTCATTGTGACATATAAACTGATGGGTACTTGGCTTACCTTCGATGCAATCTGAGGGTGACTTCTAGTGATAACATTCTTGGCACCATTTTCGGGGAACGAATTGAAGACATTTCCCTAGGATAGAATGACAAAGAGATTTTGATTCTGAAGGTGCATCAGATATCAGAACCATTGAATATTGTAGCTTGCACCTGGTGACTCCACTGTTTCGTCTCCACTATTTCAGTTGTCACTCTGAAAGGTAGACACACAAGGTCTAACCCACAGTTGCCTCTAGCAACACCTGAAGCTGACCCAGATAAAATTACCAAAAAATGAAAGACCACTCAGGAAGGCGCTTCAGCTGTTGTACCAGGTATTTTTGGTAATTTCCATAATCCTTCTTTAGAAACTCCAGTATCTGCTTCTCATTCTCCTGTTATACCATTTGTTGGAGTTTCCATAATTTTAAGGTTTGGGAGTGTTCCTGTTGATCTCTCCCCTCCTAGCCTCGTTTTGGAGGGAGAAACCTTTGACACCCCCATTTCCCCCGAAGTTGTAGCATGGTTTAAACCTAGGATGACATAAGTTTTTCCCACTACGGGCTTTACCACTCTTCCCCCTATTAGAGTTGTTTCATTTATAGAAGGAGAAATCACTGTCCCCTTGAGCCCTATAGCCTTTTCTATAAATCCTTAGCTTTATTCCCCTTCTCCCAGAAGCACAGTTCCAGTCTCCCCTGTTCAAACTCCGTCTCCTCCTGGTTCTCCTCCAGCTCACATCCCAATGGTAGGTGCTAATCCCCCTAGAAACATAATGGATGCCATAGTGGCTAGTAGATATGCCCCTCTTGTCCTGCCTCAACCCCTGAACACTCTTCTAGCTGGTGGCTACCTCAAGCAGTTGCCTAAGTTCACGGGTGGGGGAGACATAACTACAGAAGAGCACCTTGTAGTCTTTTATAGTTATGCAGACAATTATGCCATTGTGAATGAAGATGTATGGATGAGAATTTTTGTTCATAGACTTGATGGAGAGGCTAGGAAATGGTTTAGGGCCTTGGCCCCTGGATCTATTGATGGGATTGAATCCCTAGATGATGCATTCTTAAGACATTGGGGGGGATTAAAAAAGATTTACTTTACTATATTACAGAGTTTGGATCACTTAAAAAAGGAGAAGGGGAATCTGTTTCTGACTTTTCAAAGATGTTTAATAAAATGTATAATAAGATTCTTGCTGAGATCAAACCTACAAAAACCTCTGCCAAAATGAATTATGCTAGTTCTTTCGACCCTGATTTCTTCCTCTATTAAGAGAAAGAAAATCTACTTCCTTGGTTCATATGCAAGATGCGACCTTGAAAGTGGAATCCAATATATTGGTAGTTGATAATATTAGGAGTAATGCTGATAGAGATAGAGGAAAAGGGAGGTCTGAAGCTTCAACCTATGGTTCCTCCATTGCCCACCCTCAAGTAGACGAATTGAACAAGCTGGTAAGGTCACTTTCTGTTGAGGTGGAAAGATTGAAACTGGAAGAAAAGTAGAGCTATAGGAATCCCCCTAATGCTGAAAATAGGGGTAACTTTAGAAGACCAAATAACACCCATCAGATTATCCAAAGAGATCAAATAAATAGGGATAGGGATGATCAGACAATCCAAGCTCCTCTCCAAAATAACCTTGTTACTGATGAAGAAGGAGAGGAAGAAGAGGTTGATCCTGAAATCCATTGTCTTGGAGACACCTCCTCATTTCCACATTTAACCCAATCTGCATACGAGAAGTCTCTCATGGACAACCAACTAAATGAGATGAGTAAGGGGAAGAGGACTAGTAGCAGTCCACATAAATATAACCTGGGGTACAAAAAGAAAGAAGGGAAGTCTAACATTCCTGAGCAGTCTACTAGAGCAGAAGAGTCTGCTAAAGATGTAGCTCAAAGCAACAAAGGTAAGAAAGAACAAAACCCCCCACCAACAGTCAAAAGCCCTTTCCCAGAAGTAAAAGAGATTTTGAAGCTTCCTTCCTCTTTTATCTTTGAGCATGAGATTCAAAAGATTAGGATCCCTGTACCATTTTTGGAGTTGATAAAAAATGAAGAATTTAAACAATATCTTTCCAAAAGGTTGCAGCCCGAACCCCCCTCAAATGCCACTAATTCAGTAAATCTTCAAGATGAAATTCCAACAATCATCCTAGGTCCTTTGGTAGAATATAGAGATGATTCATCCACTCCCTTATATACATCAATCAACATACATGATAAGGTGTTGCATAACTATTTGATGGACTCAAGGGCATCTCATAATCTCATGCCCAAAACTGTCATGGATGAACTTGGATTAGAAGTCACAAAGACTTATCATGACTTGTATTCTTTTGACTCTAGGAAAGTGAAGTGCCTTGGGGTCATCAAAGATCTGGTTGTTTCAGTTTCCCATGAAAAGTGTGGTCATGGATATCATGGTGGCTGATGTTCCCCAGAAGTTTGGCATGCTCTTGTCAAGATCTTGGATAAAAATACTTGGGGGAACCTTGCAGATGGAACTCACATATGATACCATTCTTGTGTTTGGAGGGGAGTATAGAATAGTTTACAGGGAAGCTCAGTTGGCCTACATTATTAGTGACGAAGCAAACCCCACTAACCATCCTATTTTTGCACTTGATACTAATTTGGGATCCATTTTATTGCATCTCAATGATGCTCCTGAACCTCCTCTTGAAATTAGAAAATGGTCCATTACCTTTTGTGAAGATGCTCCTCCAATCACCTCTGTTTGGAAGATGTTCTTTGACGGGGCCTCTTCTAGATAGGGTGTTGGTGTTGTAGTGGTCTTTGTTTCGCCTACTCAATATACTATACCCTTGTCCTACAAGTTAGAATTTGAAACTACCAACAATGTGGCAGCGTATGAAGCTCTTGTTTTGGGTTTGAGGGCTGCAAAAGACATGGGAATTAAATATATTTCAATGTTTGGGGAAGCTGAATTAATTGTCCATTAGATAAAAAATATTTATCAAGCCAAGCACCCTAGGCTAAGAACTTATATAAATAAAGTGTGGGACCTGGTTGACAGTTTTTTCTTAGATTTCAACATTTCATTTATTCCAAGAGAAGAAAATTCCATGGCTGATTCTTTGGCTGTTTCAACAAGTAATTTTAGAGTCCCCTTGCCACCTAAACTCAGGTATGATGTAGAAGTGAAATATAGACCCTTTGTACCTGACAATGTCAAACATTGGAAAGTGTTTGAGGATGATCTTGAGATCAAAATATTCCTTGAGATTGTTGGTGAGTTTTTTGCATTACATAATGACCAAGATCATGATTCTGAAATTTATCCTCATGCTGATGTTTTCCTAAACAAAATTGCTAATCATCATATTGTCCAGTTGCCTAGTAATTATATTCCAAAGGGACTGGTTCCTTTGGAAAGACTTTTTAACAGGAATGATGTGGCAGTGAAGGGTAAAGATTCAACTAATGATGCTGATGTAATTGAGTGCAATATTGGTACATAGAAGGATCCAAAATTTGTCAATTTGTCAAGCATATTGGTAGGGGAACAAAGAGACGAATATGTTGAACTGTTAAGGGAATTTGCTGATGTGTTTTCCTAGACATATGAAGATATCAAAACATACAAAACAAGTGTCATTGAACATAAGATCCCATTGAAGGAAGAGGCCAAACCATTTAGGCAGAAATTGAGACAAATAAATCCTATGTTGCTTCCTATTATGGAGAAAGAGGTCAAAAAGGTTTTGGATGCCAAGATTATCATTCCTTTGAGATATTCCGAATGGGTGGCCAACCTGGTCCCAGTGAGAAAGAAAAATGGAGAAATCAGATTTTGTGTCGATTTCTAGAACATGAAGAGAAGCTCTAAGAAGAATAATTACCCCTTGCCAAAGATGAAGCACATATTGTAGAGAGTGACAGGTGGTTCTAGGATCTCCATGATTGATGGATTTTCTGGTTACAATCAGATCTCTATCTTTCTTGAAGACAAAGAAAGGACAAAATTCACTACTCCTTGGGGTACATTCATGTATTCTAATATGCCCTTTGGATTAATGAACGCAGGGGCAACCTTCCAACGAGCTATGGACATTGGATTCATTGGAGAAAAAGATAAATTTGTAGTAATCTATTTATATGACATCATTGTATTTTCCAGGTTTGATAAAGAGCATTGTTATCATCTGAGAAAGGTCTTCTTGAAATGAAGAAAATTTGGTCTCTCTCTGAATTCCAAGAAGTCTTTATTTTCCATGCAAGAGGGAAAATTGTTGGGGCACATTGTGTCATCTGAAGGGGTGAAGATTGACCTGAACAGAGTGGAGGCCATCCATCCCTTGTCTCCTCCCAGATCCAGGAAAGAGGTTCAATATTTCTTGGGTAAAATCAAATTTCTAAGAAGGTTTGTTTCTAATTTTGTTGAACTGGTTAAATACATTACAACCATGCTCAGGAAGGGAAATGAAGTGAAATGGACTGCTGAGTCCAGAGATTCTTTCAACCAAATCAAGAGGGCATTGACTGAAGCACCTATTCTTGTCAGTCTTGACTACTCCAAGGATTTTCTGATTTTTTCCTTCACTTCAGTTGATACAATAACAATTGTTTTATTGCAGAAAAATGTTGAAGGATTAGAGCAGCCTATTGCCTTTTTCAGCAGGGCATTGAGAGATGCAGGGATGAAATATGACATCATGGAAAAACATGCCTATGCTTTGGTGAAATCCCTCAAGGCTTTTAGGGTCTATGTTCTGCATTCAAAATTCATTGCTTTTGTCCCTTAAACTTCAATGAAGGAGATTCTCATACAACCTGACATAGACGGAAGAAGGAGAAAGTGGATTGCCAAAATCCTTGAATTTGATCTTGAAATAAAGCCCACCAAATTGGTTAAAGACCAAGGTTTAGTTAGGTTGTTGGCTGAATATAATTGAAAATCTTTGGGGGTTAATTTCATCAACACTTGCTCAGAAAATCAACAAGCTAAGTTGTCTGATAAAGATTCTCAAGCTATCCCTATATTGGCTGAATGTGCTTGGTACAAGGATATTATATTTTTTCTGCAAAAGTTGCAGCCTCCTGATGGTATGGGGAAAAACAAGGTGAGAGCATTGAAGCTTAAATCAATTAGATATTGTCTTATTGATCAAGTCTTGTACTGGAAAGACCCGCTGGGATTTATTTTGAGATGCTTAGACCCACAGGAGGCCCAAAAGATTATGTTTGATTTTCATGACAGTTTATGTGGGGGACATCACTTCTGGAGGACTACAGCCTATAAGATTCTCAGGGCTAGGTATTTCTGGCCTAGTCTATTCACCGATGTTTGTGAAAAGATCAGGTCTTGTGTTAAGTGTAAAAAATTCTCTGGAAAGCAACAACTCAAGTCTTTTCCATTGAAGCCTATGGAAGCTTTAGGACCCTTTCAGCAGTGGGGCCTATATTTTATTGGGGAAATTCATCCTTCTTAAAGTGGTCAACATAGGTGGATCTTGACTACCACTGATTACTTTACCCAGTGGATAGAAGGCATCCCCACAAGGATTTCTTCCCAAAAGGTGATCATTTTTTTTATTGAGGATATTATGGCAAGATTTGGTTGTCCGAACATAATTGTCATTGATAATGCTGCATCTTTCAAGGTTGAACCATTGATCCAGTTTTATGAGCAGTTCAGAATTGCATTAATTAATTCTACCCCTTACTACCCCCAAGGGAATGGACTGGCAGAGTCCTCTAACAAGATATTTATAAAGATCATTAAAAGTATGTTAGAGGACAATAAGAAAGCATGGGATTCAAAGATCAAATATGTTGTGTGGGATGATAGAGTAACAACAAAGAGGTCTCTTGGTGTCTCTCCTTTTTAGCTTGTGTATGTAGTGGAGGCCATTTTTCCTTCTCATCTTGCCTTTCCTGTGGAAAAATTCTTCCAAGACTACCAAGGAGAGTCTGATGATATGATCAGAAGAATACAAAAGTTGGTAGAAGTGCAACAGACCAAAGAATAGTTACTGGACAAAGCACATGACCATCAACAAAATATCAAGCAGGCTTTCGACAAGAAGGTAAACAAAGAAGATTTCCATCTGGGAGATCTAGTACTCAAATGGGATGCACCCAAGCAGGACAAAGGCAAGCACAGTAAATTTGAATCCCTATGGATTGGGCCATTCAAAATATCTGAGATATTTTCAAATATTACTTACAGGTTACAAAGTTCGGAGCGTGTTGAAGTTTTTGGTGGCCCTATAAATGGACATTTTCTGAAAAGGTTCTTTGTTTGAGCCATGAGTGGCTTCTTCGTGCCATTGTAAATATCATTCTCCTTTTGTTGTAATAGCTGACCACATAGCCCTAAGATAAGGAACTGAATCTACTGAAGTTCTTAGAGCCTCCCAGGGAGGTCTCTATCCCCCATGGAGCCTAATGTTAGCACATATTTTTGATAGAAGAGTGTTTTTCCCTAGGAAATAACCCCTTGGTGAAAAAAATGTAGGAAAGGGGTTCTTGCGCAACCCACTTTGTGTTTGTATCCTAGGTTTTTGGGTGATTTTATGGTTTGTCACCTTGTGATAAGGAGCATGCATATCTAAGCGGATGAGCATGGTGTGCTCAGATCTACAGCCCACAACCAATATCAGCCCCCCCACAACCTTCTTCCTTTAATGGGGGGTGTCCGAGTTGATGGTTTTCTGGTGCGGGCCCCTCGCTAACATGTCACCTCTGTAGTAAATCGGACCCTCTGTTATGTTACCACTTACCACCTACCCCCCCTCCGAGCTAACCACCTTACCGCCTCCCAATACTGCCCGTGCTCTTGCTGATACCTGTCCTTCACTCGCCTGACCGCACACATGTCCCTGTCCGCTATCATTTCTAACCCCTCTGATATCTCGACATTTGTCTTCCACTCTCACTCCATGTACCCTCCACCGTTATCATCATTTACCTCTAACCTGTCACTCCTCTCTGCCTCCATGTCCTCTCCCTTTTCCACATCACCCTCGCGCCTTTACACCTCATCTCCCACTTACTGGCACCAAACACATTCCCAGTCACTGCCACCCATTTCCTTCCACCTAGCCATCGTTCACTCATTGTTCCATGCAAGTTTTCACCATCGCCTCTTCCACTGCCCTTGCCTTCCTCCACATTTTCCTGCTAGTTCTCTTTGCAAAGGCCCAAAAAAGCACAAGTGAAAGATATTCAGGGGTGCGACCAACACATTTTTCAGGTGCAAAGTTGACTCTGCTCGTCCTGATCTCGATGAAGGTAGTTAATGAAAGAGATGGAGGTGGTTGAGACATCGTCTCCTCCCATAAATGGAAATCCAAAAAGGACTGGAAGATCTAATCTTGTGTCCGATAGAGAGTTGCATGTGCAGTCTGAAAGAGAAGTTTCAGATGTAAGATATCACGTCTGGAAAGAGACTGCATGCACAGTCTGCCAGAGAACACGCAGATGTAAAAACTTGAATGTAATGACTCGAGCATGCCCCTGCTGGTAGTGGTGAATTGTTCTGATTATATGTAGGCATTTTTGATATTTTCTTATGGTCGGAGGGTTGAGCAAGGCTACCACATTGTAAAGTTTTGATGAAGCACTGTTTCTCTGGTTATGTATTTCGATTTGAGACTTCTTGTTTAATCTAATTCAGCTTCCTCCTTCATATTCTTTTCCTCTGATGCTGAAGTATCCATGATTGAAGGATTCAAATGGATTGTTTTAACTGTATTGTGATGTATGTTTGATTACAATCATGTTTTAATGTTCTTCAGTTTCCTGAAGCTTTGAATCCAAGAGGATCTTGTATTTGAAGTTTTTCCTCCTTAGGCTTCTTGAAGACCTGATGTCCATAGAAAACATATACAGTCTCCTCACCAGTTCTTCCACCTATTCACCTTTACTACAACTTACTAACTGAAGTTGATCAAGACCTCAAATTCTTGTGCATGCTGGTCCAGTTTTCTAAGTTAAAACGATATTATCTTGAGTCTGCGCCCATTTGACCACTTTAAAATTATTCATTATGACATATAAACTAATGGGTACTGGGCTTGCCTTTGATGCAATCCGAGGGTGACTTCTAGTGATAACAAAATGTATTCAGGTAGGATCGACGGGATGTTCTTCGCATTAGCTAGATCACCGCGATGCTTACTTTGTTGTTCAGTTTCTGGGTTGACCCAGCCAGAACGACGTCCGGTCAAAGGGGAAGCCTGTAGTCCCCTATTCGATGACGCCTATATACCTTCAAATATCGGTCTATCGGTCATTATATTCTTAATCACTTCCTTGACAAACTTCTCTAATTCACTAGGTTCGCCCAACATTCTAACTTTTATTAGACAGGCGAGGTAGACAAACATACGACAGGGTAGACAAATGGACAGGCGGGGTCTAGTTCGAGATAATACATCTCGACACATGGACAATTCTCTTCTTGGCTCAGTTAATCAAGGGTAGCAAAAATTGTCCCGACGCAACGACTGACGAGTTAAATAAGCGGGGTATCGTAACGAATCTTCCAACGACCAGGAAATGCTTCCATCAATTTAAATCTGTCTGTTATGGCATGGTATCAGGTCTAAAAGTGGTCTATCATCCCATAAATGCGTTTTATAATCATTCTAGAGCGTCATTATAACATTCGGGATGCCTCCAACGGTCATCTAACTTCGCCAGGGTGAAGTCCCATTCTGCGCAGACCTATTGCTCGAACGAGGTTCAAACCCTACGAACCTGCCTCCTGTGATGTTCCAGTCTATGAAGTCCTCCATCTGGTTTCTGTAGCTTCTTCTAGTTTTCTCAACTTAGCTTTAATTTTATTGAGCTTCCTTTCCTTCTTTCCTGTTATCTGAGTCTCTCTAACTATTTTTGGAATCCTCTTTCCATTTTTATTCTTATCTTCCCATAGCGTATTGGCTTCGCACTGTTGAGGTTCCCTCAAGGATTTTGAAGTTAATATCTCTTTTCTTAACACTTCCTGAGTGTGCATACTTCTTTCTTGAATAGATAGCTAATTCAAGCCTTCTTGCATTCTTTCAACCTTGATATCTAGTTATCTTTCTTTATGTCCCTCCTGCGTTGTTGCTTTGTTATGTTTCTTCGAATTATTCTCTCGTTCTTCTATTAGTCGGTATATTTTCTTAGCTATGAAATCCATTAATTCTTGCTTTTTATTTTCGGTAGATTCTTCCTCTGCTTTCCTTCTGATTTGATCCTTATCAATCCAAGGATTACCTAATAGTAGTGGGAAATGGGCTTTGTCCCCAACAAACTTAATAACTTCAAATTCTTCTTCAGTTGATGTTCCCTGAACAATAATAGGTACATTAGTAACTCTTCCACATAGGGTTATCATCTTACCCTTAAACATGCCTATCCTTCCCAACGAAGGTATCATAGTAGGATTTCCCAAAATTCCCAAGTTTCTTCTGTCATAATATTCACTTGTGTTTCTTCATCCAACACACACTCTATGTCGAAGTCTCGTATTCTTGTTTTTATGTGATGTTTTACTTTCAGGATCTATGGTAAACTGACATCTTTGTGAACATCCATCGTTTCTTTCAACTGTAATAACGTAGTCTAAAATTTCTCTTACCTTTTCTCTTTATGACTTCCTAACATGCCCTTAGTCTCTTGACTTTCTTCATAGTTTTCTTGCCTTATGTTCACCCCTTCAACTTTAGCAATCATCCTTGGACAATCCTCAACCTCATGACCAAAAATATTACAACAAAGACAAATAGGACCTACGCCAGGGAATTCCTTAGCAAGGTGTCCTGGTCTTCTGCAGTTATAACACAAATTTAATCCTCTTTTTCTTTAAAATTTTCCCAACCTCTTCTGTACTGTGCACTACCCTTCGAATCATAGTGTTGGACCTGCAATTTGCAAAAAACAATTCTAGGTTCCTGCATCCACTTATTAGTCCAAAAAATATTTCTATGCATAGGAATAACATATCTTTCTTTATTTCCATTAAATTTACTCAAACCAACTCTTTCTTTCAACTGTGCCCTAGCCTTCAGACTATGACAAAATCTATTAAAAATACTTAGGTTCATGCTTTCAAAACAAAAAAATTCACTTATCTTTCTTTTTCTAAGGCACAAAGCTTGCTTCTTTAGTATCTTACCTCTTTTATTTAGATCAGATTTCTTTCTTAGCACAAATCTTCGCAATTCAAGTAGAGTACTGCACACTTCAGCTACAGATCTATGCACAAGAATTCTCTTTTTTCTTTACTTCAGTTCCCAACAATCACAGTTTCATGTGCTGACAATGGAACCATTTGTTAGCATAGGGGAAGACCTAGGGTTCAACGCTTAACAATGCACCAACAAAACCCTGAATACCGACCCTTTTGGAAACACCTGCGAAGCAAACAAAGTCTCACCCGAGGTAGAAGCAGGGGGGTTACAGGACACAAGTGTCTATAACCAGGCCGGGACATAGATATATGATAATAGCCCTTCGCAGAGTATTCTGTTAACGCTTAGGAAGTGGCTTAAATTAGTTCATTAACCTTATTAACATCGCATAACATACCCAAGTATAGATCTAGTGTAGTAACAACAAATATTATACACCTTAAACACTTAGCACTTAGCACTATGAATCAAATCTAGCACTTTAACATAAGAAAATCATTAAAGCAACATATACATATCTATTACACATCTAATCTAAGCACTAAGAAAAAGACAATAGAGATAACATTGCACAAAGAAAACCCATAAGACACCAGATGTGATAAAATCGTCGGCCTATCCCATATAGAGATAAAATCGTCGGCCTATCCCACTACTATTTTGGGGGGTGATGCACCTTCAGACCATGTTGTCTCATAGACTATTCAACCAGTGGTTGAGGAAGTGGTCTTGTCGATGCAATCTTCAGCCAATCCCACTATTCTATTGGAGAGTGTCGAGTCTACCAAAGTGGTCATGTCGATGCAATCTTCCCCTGATCCCACTATTATATTGGAGAGTGTCAAGTCTACCAAGGTAGTCACGTCGATGCAATATTTGGCTGATCCCACTCTTTTGATGGGGAGTGATGTGTCTACCGACTATGTTTTTAGCATTTCCAATTCAGTACCTTCAAAACAAGGGGGCATTCTACTCACTTCGAGCACACCCCCTCCAAGTCCTAGGATGATTTCCTTTGATTGGAATTACCTTTTTGAGCCCCACCTTCCTTCTTCTGCACCCTTTCAAATAAGGGTTGAAGTTAAATAAAAAAAACATTTATCGATGTATTGTGGATGAAATATCCTCCACAACTATTTTATCCTGCTCAACTTGGAAAGATTTGGGTTCTCCTGAGCTTGTGTCTGCTTCACATGAGCCATTGTATTTTGATAGATGTTCTACTGAGTATTTGGGGATTCTTCCTCAGTTATATATCTCGTTAGGTGGGAAGAATTTCCTTGTTGATGTTATAGTGGTGCAAGGCTAGTTAGATTTCAATATGCTTCTCAAGCGTGATTATGTATATGCTATGAACGTTGTAGTGTCTATGCTCTTACAGGTGATGCATTTCCCTCATAATGGAAGCATTTTCACTATAGACTAGTTTGATTATGATAATCACCATCCTAATTCGACGTTAGTTCAGGATGCCCCTTTATATGTTCCTAGTATTCGTGTAGACTCTACCCCGCCATAGGTAAATTATGTGGTGTCATATCCTCGGTGTTCAGTTGCTCTTGAGCGAGAACTTGTTCACTCATGTTTTCCTCCTCAATACTTGGTCTTAACAATTGATCCATTGGTATATATAATGGGGGTATGGGAGCCCTTAAATTCCCCCTCTTGGTCCAAGTGATCTTGAGTATCCTTTTGAGTCTTATATTGTTGTTTGTAGATCCTCAAGCCTTTGTGATTGTGATTCTTAGTTGATAGACACTTCCAACCCTGACCAGAAACTACATCGTCATATGGAATATGGTCAATTTTCTTCGCCCTTTGGGACTGTTGATCCTCCTCATTTGCGTTATTTATCGAATATTGAATTTTCTTCGGATGAGGCTATCCTTGAAGCTATGACTACGGTTTCTATACTGTGGGAAGACTTACACTGTGGTTTTTGTTTTCTTCCCTTTTGGGAGACTTTCCAGGTTGACTACTGAAGAGATTCTTAGTCAGAGCCTACCATCGGGATCTACTTGAACCAATATTTTTATGTTATGACCTAAGGGGGGGCATATATATGGCTAAATGTATATGATATGACCCCAAGGGGGGGCATATATGGTCTTAAATGTACATTTAATGTGTAAATACATATGTAATAGGGTCAACCTAGTGATAAAGGGGCCTCATGTGAAAGTGTGAATAGTTATATATAAGAGATCATGTATTCATTATTGAGAGGAATTGGGAAGTATGAATGATAATTGGTTATTTGGAGGGGTTTCCCCTATTCTTTAAGGAGTTATTGTGTAACTTATGTATATTGGAGTTGTGCTCCACATTGACATTCTGTACATGGTGTGTACTTCTGTTATTTTATGATATTTTAAGTATTTGGATCATAACACAAAACTATGCATGAGCCGTAAGGATGTGCGGTGCCTTGTACCATATTGTATAGCCGAGGATTGTTGTTTTCAAGTTTTGTATTAAGTAGTAACTCTTATTTTCCGAAGTTTCTTTCTATATTGGATTTCTTAACTTCTGGATGGCTGTTATTGGCCTTATATGTAGGATTTTGGAGACATTTTTTCTTTGGAATTTGTTCATGATATTGATCCTCTATGAAAGGTATTGACCTCAAAAATGGAGTATAGGTTAGATTTTTCCCTAATTTATTTTTTGCATTATCCGTTTCCTATTTCTTTTGGATTTAGGATTGACCCCACTAAATTGTGACACTAACCTTCCTTGCTAATAAGTGTGTCATACTTTATGTGGTAGAGCCTTCCTTCCATGGGAATCCTAGTTAGAGCCTTGTTTTCCATTTGGTGCCCATGCTGAAGTACTTCATAGGCACAATAGTCTTGTTTAGTCCTACCATGACTTTGTATTGAAGCCTCACTCTTCTTTTTAATAATTTTATGGCCTATACCCAGAGGAATCCCTAAGATCATGGTTTGTCTTCTTTCAAGCTCACTTAAAACTACGAAAGTGACATCTGGCGAGATATTATTATACTTTTAATCCTTGCTTAGATTAAATATGAAAAGGATCCCCCTTGGAGTCTTCTTTAATCCCTTTTCAGACTCTCTAAAATTGAAAATATTGTTGAGCGATCTTGTTTCCCTTCATGCTCGTTAAAGTGAATTTCAAAGGCACATCTCTCTGGTGACAATTTACCTCTTTTTCAGTCCAGATGGATAATTATAAAAAAGGTATGCCCTAGGAGCTACAGTTCAGTAGGAGAGTATTATCAAGTGTAAGTTTAACCCTTTTTTGGGCTTGAGGGACTAAATTTGAGAAAAAGGGCCATTCTCCTTGGTTTTCGTTTATCACTTTTTCGATCCTTGGAGATTATTTACAAAAAAGGACACCCCTCAAAGTCTTATTTAATCCCTTTTCAGACTCCTTAAATAGAAAAATATTGTTGAGTGACGTTGTTTCTTTCACACTCATTAATTGGTCCAGAAGGAACATCTATTTGGCATAAGTTTAACCCTTTTTCCGACCAATAGATTATCCAAGAAAAAGGTACACCTTGGGAGACATGTCTCACCGGGAGAGTTCTCCTAAGTTATGATTTTATTCTTTTTTGGACCCTGGAGACTAAAATTACAAAAAAGATCACTTTAGAGTATTCTTTTAGTGTTTTCCAGACTCTCTAAAAGTGAAAAAACACTCAGCTTACCTTCTCCGGGCTCATAAAAATTTACATGGAAGAATTCTCATTGTGTCATTCTATAATCACATCATATGTCTCATCCTTGCGTCTTTGGCCTAATTCCGGCTTCATTTTTCTATTACTTAACCTTTAGAACATTCCTTAGGTGCAAGCCTTGTAACATTTTTTCCCTTGTGATATAACACCTTGACCCATGGAGGAATTTTCCTGAGTGTCCTTATCTTGCACATGTCTCCTTGCACTAAGAATCAACATGTTCCATGCACTTGGAAA
>ML860234.1:22075-32678 GCA_009831015.1 Picea engelmannii
CAAAGTTAAAATAAATCTTAAATATTTATAGTGAGCCTTTTTTATTATTATTTGGTCAAAGTTTTTAAAATATTCAGGGGTTTCATTTTTTTTCAATTTAAATTATTCATTGTAGATACATCTATTATATAACCATCTATTCCAAATATTGTAGATGCACCTAGTTAAAAAAAACACACTTCAAAATCATCAATAAGCATCTAGTTAAAAAACACATTTCAAATTTATGTAGAAATTACAATAAAAATGGAATAGGTTGAACTTGTAACAACCAAACCAGTTTTTAAGGAAAAATTAGACTAATAGAAATTACAATTTTTTTTTAATAAGTTGAACTTGTAACAACCAAACCAGTTTTTAAGGAAAAATGGGGCTAACAAAAATTCTATGGGCTTTAAAACCTTACCTCAAAAATTTTGCCCCATTTTCAATAAACCCAAATGTCTAGATTATTTCACAATCAAACATTTAAACTACACTATTTTCAATAAACCCTTATACTTAAAAAAAAATATCAATTAAAAATACAAATTAACAAAAAATTTAATTCCAACTAAGAAAACTAAAATATAAAATACTACGTAAATAAAATTTAAAAAAATAAAATATAAAATACTACATAAATAAACTGAGCCATTAAAAAGTTACAAGCAAGATGCTCTCCAATAACCTCTCACGTGCAAAGTTGGTAAAAACCCCAATGTGCAATTTAAAGTTGGTAAAAACCCCAAGGTGCAATTTAACCCTTAGTTTAACGTGTCCAAGTTATCGGATAATCACTCGCGTTCAAAGTTGGTAAAAACCCCCTTAGGGGTGCCATTTAACCCTACTCTTAACGTGCACAAGATGTGGTACGCAATATGAAAACTTGCACCCCTCCCATCAAAGAAGTGAGCTGGCAAAGCCCAATTCCGAGGAGTCTTTTCTTAGATTGGGCAAGATCTCATTGACTGTTCAGTTGCTAGGGAGTGCTCCTAAACACACACATATATATATGGGTGCATAGACAACATCTTAACCAAACCATATCCTTTCTCCCAGTGGAAGAATAGGCAGCTTCTGCTGTCACTGCTATCACTGTCATTTTCGCTCAGTACTATTTTTTGGCACTTAGCTAAGTTGATCCAGATCCATCTCCATCCATCCAAGAAGAAAAAATGGCAGGTTCTAGTTCTGCTACCCAATCCTGAAGAACGAGCTGGATATAGTGATACCCACGATCAGGAACTTGGATTTTCTCCAAATGTGGCAGCCATTCTTTGAGCCGTATCACCTCATCATTGTGCAGGATTGATATCCATAGAAGACCATCAAAGTGCCCGAGGTCTTCGATTACGAGCTCTATAACAGAAACGATATCAACGGGATCCTCGGCCCCAAGGCCTCCTGTATCTCTTTCAAGGGCAACGCCTGTCATTGCTTCGACTACATGGTCTCCAAGAAGAAATATATCTTCACAATTGGTGATGATTGCTCTATTGCCAAGGATCCCTCTAGAAATGACATCAATGCTCTCCACCAGCACATTATGAATTTGCTTTCTCCCTCAAATCCATTATTTTTGAGAGAACATAAAGCATTTCAGGGAAACATTCGATGGGGTGCTAGTATTTTTGAAAGACATCTTTAGAAACAATTCCATCGCTAAAAAGACATCTCTAGAAACATCGCTAAAAGAAATGCTAGCACAGGACAACAATTCATAGCACCCCATCGAATCTTAATTTGCTTTCTCCCTCAACTCCATTATTTTTGAGGAGAACATAAAGCATTTCCTGAGCTGACAAATTTTCAGCTGATGAAATTGTGACGGAATCAACTTTAACATTCCCGCTGCCGCTCATTCCAATCCCTTTGGCAATGATATCTTTGGTGGGAGGGTCTAGTGTTCCGGCAGATCCGAGACCATTCGTCATAGATTTCAGAAGGTGCACTTGCGCCTCTAGGAATTTCACGTATTTACCCACTGCCGCCAGCATTTTAGCGGTATCTAACTTGGATCGTAGGGGAATACATTTCTCTAGCCTACGGAATTTTTCCCGGTTTTGCTTCCTCCTTCGAAGTGCTGCAATGCTCTGAGGGTCCATTGAGGGTCCAGTTTGATACCGATATAACTGATACTACTCCTGCTGCTTGACGCAACCCCACTCTCACAGTGGCCGGTCGCTCCACCAGGACCTTCTTTCTCCTTGGCCCGAAGAACTCAAAGGTTCTTCACTCCTCTCGGGAGAATCTACCCACTTTAAATTTTCCCTCACTCCGATCCTCCCTACTTTGATTATCGGAGGATCTGCTGTCACGACTTCGCGAGTCCTGCACTTCCGGGCGAAGTCCCGAGATCCCCAAGGTCCGATATCCCTGGTCAACCGTTGACTTTCCTCAACATATCGGGACCTCGCACTATCGTGGCTTGTGCACTATATCTTCGGGTTTTCCTAGTCCCGATATCCGAGACTTCGAGATGTCGACCATTTTTCTTTCTCGCCTTTCGTTAGCTCGCTACTCGCAAGACCAATCTCTGAACCCTTTATGCCCTGAGACCCGATGTCCCGAGATCACCCTTCACATCAACCACTATGACTCACGTCGTGCACGTGATTTACGCGACGTCGGTTCTCACGTTCTCGTGCTTGCTTTGGCCAACCTATCAACTCCGCCCACGTGAAACATCGATATGCCCGATCTCCTAGTAGAGTAGTGATTGTTGAAGTTCTTCCTGACAACACTCAAGTCGCCGATTCTCTTCCTCTATGAAGAAATCCCCATTCTTCCACTGTTGTCATGTATGACCTCCACTGGGGTCGGTTTCACAGCGAACTAAGGGAACTATCCCTCCTGAGTTTTCTTTTTTTTTTTCAACTCGGACTCTTTCCGGGATTTCTCGAACACGCTCTCGGTGCTCCGCCTTCAATCACTTCCTAAATGATGAAGTCTTCCGGTCCTTGTGCATTCACGCCACAACAACTTCGACCTTCTCCTTCTCAGAATTTCTACTCAGACTCAAACCCGACCTGCACTCATCTACAAGACTCAAATAACTAGACTCAACTCTGAGCAAAGTGAGAACGAAAGTTCAACTGTTTAGCCCTCCCCTCGACGCACTCTATGCAGAGGAATTCGACTGCACTCTATGCAGGAATCTCCTGTCCTAAACAGAGAAACAATTGAAACTCATTCTCTCAGGTTACGAACCTGATATGCAATTACATATGCAACATAAAGAAGATAAGCATAGAAAGAAGCAAGTATGCAGCAAAATAATATCAACAACACAAAGAATTCAAACACAGCCTTGAAATTGAATCAAGAGTTCCTTCCTATTAATTCAATCTATACATGGGGTTTCTTCACAAATTCCCTATTTTGTTCTCCCTTGCTCTTTATGCTAGTGCTGATAATCCAATAATACAAAGGAGGGTGTCTATATCCTGTTTTCCCTCTCAAAAGCTAAATTGTCAAATCTAAACTTAATGGTCCTATCTACCTGCACTAAATCTAATCTCTCTGCATTAAATCTAATAAGTGCCTCTGTTGTACAAGGATGAGAGCTTATCTGCTCCCAGTCTATTTCAGTGTACAAGTACGCCTAAATATGGAGCCTTTTTTTTAAACAGCGACGCTCATCAAAATGGTCAAAACCGTGATGCTGGCGTCACCCTGCGGTCCTTTTTATTTTCTCCACATGTAGCCTCACGTGACGAGGTGTGGATGCTCCTGCATCATACTCCTCGGCTCAAAAAGATTTCATGGGCTCCTATCCATGAGCTCCCATATGGTGTGCCCATGCTTTTGTATGACTGCCTCTGGTTCCCAACTGGCGTCCTCCACTGGGTGGTTCTGCCACTTCACTAGGTACTCAAAATATTGCTTCCTCCTCGTCCTCCTGCCTACTCGCTTGTCCAATACGCACTCCATCCGGGGTGGCTGTGCAACTGGTAATTGCTTCTGCCACTGAACCACTGGTTCCAAAGTTCCAGTGCCTGCTTCTGCATCTCTGTAAGGGTACAAATCCGATATATTGAAAATCAGAGATATCCCGATGCCCTCGGGTAACTCAAGCTCATATGCATTCTCGCCAAATTTTCTCAAAATTATGCATGGCCCGATCTTTTTCATCTTGAGTTTATTGTATGTCCCCCTCGGGAACATTTCCTTTCTTAAGTGCACTAAAACCATGTCCCCAACTTCGAACTGAAGTTGTCTCCTCCTTTGATCGGTCCGACGCTTATATTCTTGATTCAAATTTTGCATTCGTTGCTTCACCTCTGCGTGAAGTTCTTGCATCGCCTCAACAAACTCTTCAGCCCTCGTGCTACTAGTTTCGGCTTATCATGGCTCCCTGAGCTCAAACACTCCCCTCGACTGTGTTCCATACAAAATTTGGAACGGACTTTTACCTGTACTCCGATTCACCGAATCGTTGTACGCAAACTCTGCCTGTGGTAGGATCTGATCCCAACTGGTGTGATGCTCAGTCACCAGGCTCCTCAACAGATCTCCCAAGATTCTGTTGACCACTTCTATCTAACCATTTGTCTGCGGATGGTACGCTGAGCTGAATGCCAAATCAGTCCCCAGCTTCTTCCATAGCGTCCGCCAAAAATGACCTATGAACTTGGTATCCCGATCTGAGACTATGCTTCTCGGTAATCCATGCAATCTGACAATCTCTTTAAAAAAGAAATTTGCGACGTGCGTAGCATCGCTGGTCTTATGACATGGTATGAAATGTGCCATCTTCGAGAACCTGTCCACCACGACAAATATGGAATCAACACCTCACTGTGTTCTCGGTAAACCCAACACAAAGTCCATGCTAATGGATTCCCATGGCCTCTCGGGTATGGGCAACGGTTGGTAGAACCCTGTGTTCTTCTTTCGGCCCTTCACGTGTTGACAAACTCTGCATCGGTCAACAAATCGCTTCACGTCTGCACGCATACCTGGCCAAAAATACGATTCGCTCAGCTTGGTGAATGTTTTGTCATGCCTGAAATGACCTGCTAGTCCACCGCTGTGCTTTTCTCGTACCAAATTCTCTCTCATAGAGAAATGTGGAATGCACAACTGATTGCCTTTGAACAACAATCCATCCTGGATCAGGTAGTCAATCCACGGACTCCTATCCCTGAGAACTAGGTTCTCGGCTACCTCGTATGCATCACCTGCATACATATCCTTCAGGTTTTCAAAACCCAAAGTCTTGACCCTGAATTCCTGCAGCAATAAACATTTCCTGCTCAAGGCATCAGCCACCTTGTTCGCAGTCCCCGAAATGTGCTTTATCACAAATGTGAAATTCTGCATGTACTCCACCCACTTCGCATGCTTCTGGTTCAGCTTCTCCTGCTGACTTACGAACTGCAATGCGTGATTATCACTGTACAACACGAATTCCTTGGGTATCAAGTAATGCCTCCACTTTTTCAATGCCTGTATGATGGAATAGAACTCTTTATCATATGTGGAGTACTTCAGCTTAGCATCATCTAGCTTCTCACTGTAATATGCCACAGGCCTGTTATCCTGACTCAAGACCCCACCAAAAGCATATCCACTGGCATCACATTTCACCTGGAAGGTTTTCTGAAAATCTGGCAACACTAGAATAGGCTGCTCAGAAATCTTCCGCTTCAACAGATTGAAGCTTCTTTCTGCTTCGACTGTCCACTGGAAAAATTTATGCCGCTTTTTCACAGTGTCCATCATTGCAGCACTAATTCCACTGAAATTTCGAATGAATTTCCTATAGAAGCTTGCCAAACCATGGAAGCTCCTTACCTCAAAAATATTCCTCGGCGATGGCCAATTCCTGATTACATCAACCTTCTCAGGATCCATCTTCAATTCGTTTGCCGAGATCACAAAACCCAGATATATGAGTTATGTCTGCATAAATGAGCACTTCTTCAAATTTATCAACAGTTTCTCCTATTGTAGCCTTCTCATCACAATGGCCAAATGTTTTAAATGTTCAACCCTCGTTTTACTGAAAATCAGTATATCATCCAGGTACACCACCACAAATTTTCCAATGAATTCTCGTAGGACTTCATTCATCAATCTCATAAAAGTGTTGGGTGCATTCGTCAAGCCAAATGGCATGACCAGCCATTCGTACAAACCCTCGTTTGTCTTGAACGATGTTTTCCATTCATCTCCCTCTCTCATTCGGATTTGATGATATCCGCTCTTGAGATCTATCTTTGAAAAATAATTTGCCCCACTCAGGCAATCCATCAAGTCGTCCATCCTCGGCAGTGGAAACCTATACCTGATGGTGATTTTATTAATCGCCCTGGAGTCTGTACACATCCTCCAGCCTCCATCCTTCTTTGGACTCAGTACTGTCGGAACAACACATGGACTAAGACTCTCTCTCACTAGTCCCTTATCCGGCAGATCCTGTACCTGCCTCTTGACCTCCTCATTCTCCTGAGGTGTCAACCTGTACGCAGCCTTATTTGGTAGACTTGCTCCAGGTATGAGGTCAATGTGGTGACTCACACTCCTTATCGGTGGCAACGAACGAGGTAGTTCGTCCACTATGATGTCAACAAACTCTCCCAGAAGTCGCTGAATCTCCTCTGGCAAGTCATTCACTCTTGTGCTTGTCAAGACAACCCTCGGCTTCCTGACAACAAAGAACTATGGATCTTCATCCCTCTCCAGCTCTGTGAGAATCTCTTTCCCACTCATGAGAAGTATTTGGCTATTCACCTCCGGATTTACTTCATGATACTTATCTTTTATCGGAAGCAACTTATGGAGTCTCCCATCCTTCTCCAAGGTGTATGTGTTCATCCTCCCATCATGAACAACATTTCTATCATACTGCCATGGTCTACCCAACAGTATGTGGCATACATCCATGGGAATGACGTCACACACGATTTCATCATGATAATTCCCAACTTTAAATTTAACTAAGCATTGTTTAGTGACACTTACCCAGTGTCCTTTTTGTAACCACAAGACCTTATATGGACTCGGGTGCTTAGTTGTCGTCAGCTCCAGTTTTTCCACCATCTCAACTGCAACGAGATTATCAGTGCTCCCACTGTCAATGATGACTTTGCATTTTCTGTCCTTAGTTGTGCAAGCCGTTCTGAACAGTCTGCTCCTCTGCACTGAGTTGTCCATCTCTTTCTCAGGTGTCAAGAGGATCTTATGCATCCCAAGCGATCTTCCGTTGTCCGCATCCTCGCCCTCAACATCACGCCTCCGATGCGCCTCAGCGATGTGAGCTTTACCTCCGTCCATTTTCCTTTCTAGACAGTCCACAGCTTTATGACCGTCTTTACCACACGTGAAACATGTGATAATTCCTTCTCTGCCTCTTCCTCTACCTCGGGTACGAGGAAATGTATTTGCATCAGCATATCCTCCTTGCTGATCATCTTGCTGCCTCCTCGGCTCAAAATTTTGCTGTCTCTGCTGTGAGGTTCCACCTCTCTCAGTTTTTCCCTGAGGCCTCTTCCAATCCTCCTTGGGTTTCTGTGTTCTCTCTTGAACAACAGCTTTTCCTCTGGGCTGACTTCTGCCTCGCCCTCGCTGTCCCTGCTTGCGGCTCAACTTTTCTTCTGCCTTCAGAGCCATCTGATACGCATCCTCAACTGTGCGTATGGTCAGCATGCTCAATTCGTCCTGAATATCATACCTGAGACCATTCAGGTATCTCGCCACCTTTTTGTCATCACTCTCCCGATGACCAACTCGAATGTTGAGCCTATAGAATTCTTCGGTGTATTCTTTCACCGTCATCAACTTCTGTCTCAGGTTCTGCATGCGCCTAAATAGAGTGATCTGGTAATCCCTCGGGATGAACTTTGCCTTCATCTTGGCGATCATCCGATCCCAATTCTTGATCTTTCATTTTCCTTTCCAGCACCTATCCGCCTGCAATTCATCCCACCATAAAGATGCATGTCCCCTCAGCTTCGTGACTGCATGCCTCACCTTTTTGTCCTCTTCGATATCCTCATAATCGAAGTATGTATCGAGTGCTCGGATCCAATCCAGCAACTCTTCTGCATTCAGACTTCCCTCATAAACGGGAATGTCCATCTTCGTCTTCGAGCTCATCCTCGAAATGGCCCTGATCAACCTCTCTGTCGAGGCATCTTCTGCTGAGACCTCCCCTTCATCATGTCCAGCTTCCTCTTCAATATCCGGATCGCTGAACTCTCCTGCGTCAGCTCCACGCCTTTGGGTAGTCTACATATCTTCGAGTCTCGCCCTGAGATCTCGTATCTGACATTCCATCTCTGCATTCCCTGCTGGATTTCCTGCTGGTCTACCCCTTCTTCGGGCATCCCTTTCTTCACAATCAGGTGACTGCCTTTCTCTTCTGGGCGGCATTATATCTTCTCTATCCCTGCTTTAGAAAGCAAAGAATCCTGCTCTGATACCACTCTGACGCAAGTCGTGAGTATCAGAGTACTTTCCTTTCTCCTTCCCTTCTCTCGCCTGCAATATACATACAAGAATTCAGGGCTCTGATACCACTCTGACGCAACCCCACTCTAACAGTGGCCGGTCGCTCCACCAGGACCTTCTTTCTCCTTGGCCCAAAGAACTCAAAGGTTCTTCACTCCTCTCAGGAGAATCTACCCACTTTAACTTTTCCCTCACTCCGATCCTCCCTACTTTGATTATCGGAGGATCTGTTGTCGCGACTTCGCGAGTCCTGCACTTACGGGCGAAGTCCTCGGATCCCCAAGGTCTGATATCCCTGGTCAACTGTTGAATTTCCTCGGCATATCGGGACCTCGCACTATCGCGGCTTGTGCACTATATCTTTGGGTTTTCCTAGTCCCGAGATCTGAGACTCCTAGATGTCGACCATTTTGCTTTCTCGCCTTTCGTTAGCTCGCTACTCGCAAGACCAATCTCTAAACCCTTTATGCTCTGAGACCCGATGTCCCGAGATCACCCTTCACATAAACCACTATGACTCACGTCGTGCACGTGATTTCCGCGACGTCGGTTCTCACGTTCTCGTGCCAGCTTTGGCCAACCTATCAACTCCGCCCACGCGAAACGTCGATATGCCCGATCTCCGAGTAGAGTAGTGATTGTTGAAGTTCTTCCTGACAACACTCAAGTCGCCGATTCTCTTCCTCTATGAAGAAATCCCCGTTCTTCCATCGTTGTCCTGTACGACCTCCACTGGGGTCAGTTTCACAGCGAACTAAGGGAACTATCACTCCTGAGTTTTCTTTTTTTTTTCAACTCGGACTCTTTCCGGGATTTCTCGAACACGCTCTCGGTGCTCCGCCTTCAATCACTTCCTAAATGATGAAGTCTTCCGATCCTTGTGCATTCATTCCACAACATCTTCGACCTTCTCCTTCTCAGAATTGCTACTGAGACTCAAACCCGGCCTGCACTCATCTGCAAGACTCGAATAACTCGACTCAACTCTGAGCAAAGTGAGAATGAAAGTTCAACTGTTTAGCCCTCCCCTCGATGCACTCTATGCGGAGGAATTCGACTGCACTCTATGCAGGAATCTCCTGGCCTAAACAGAGAAACAATTGAAACTCATTCTCTCAGGTTACGAAACTGATATGCAATCACATATGCAGCATAAAGAAGATAAGCATAGAAAGAAGCAAGTATGCAACAAAATAACATCAACAACACAAAGAATTCAAACACAGCCATGAAATTGAATCAAGAGTTCCTTCCTATTAATTCAATCTGTACATGGGGTTTCTTCACGAATTCCCTATTCTGTTCTCCCTTGCTCTCTATGCTAGTGCTGATAATCCAATAATACAAAGGAGGGTGTCTATATCCTGTTTTCCCTCTCAAAAGCTAAATTGTCAAATCTAAACTTAATGGTCCTATCTACCTGCACTAAATCTAATCTCTCTGCATTAAATTTAATAAGTGCCTCTGCTGTACAAGGACGAGAGCTTATCTGCTCCCAGTCTATTTCAGTGTACAAGTACGCCTAAATATGGAGGCTTTTATTTAAATGGCGGCGCTCATCAAAATGGTCAAAACCGTGATGCTGGCGTCACCCTGTGGTCCTTTTTCTTTTCTCCACATGTAGCCTCGCGTGACGAGGTGTGGATGCTCCTGCATCACTGCTTCTCCGCGCAATTGGAATTGTTTTTCACCAAAGATTATACAGGAGAGACAGACTGAGATTCAGTAGCAACCGCAAAAATATTCTTGGGAAAATTCTCATCGCTTCTAATGGTCCTTTGTCCCTTAGAGCAGCCCAGGTTTTCAGAAGATGATACAGGAGAGACAGAGAAGTTGAGATCAGAATGAGATTCAGTAGCCACCGCAGAAATATAGCCGTGACAAGATCTGTTGGCTTCTTCAATGGTATAGCTGAGGGTCCTTGGACAATTTCTATTATTTTAATGCCCGTTTGGCCAGTTTATTGAGATTTGAGGAGCAAATTGGTCCGTGATTTTTAACTATAAAAGAAGACTCTAGCAACACTATTGTTCAAGTTAATGTTTGCGCTTCAGGTGAGTACTGTTTGTGAGTAGAAGCATCTGTTGATCTTGTAATCATGGATTCACAGTGGATGGAAGAATTTATCACTTTTCTCATGGACTCACAGTCGATGGAAGAGTTT
>WSFP011409043.1:0-24932 GCA_009831015.1 Picea engelmannii
CTCAGGTTGTAGCCTGAGAAACTAGGGGGTTGGAGCCTCCTTCCAGTTGCAGCTGGAAAACAAAGGAAGTTGGTGCTTCCAATGAATGTAATTCTTCAAGACATATAAGAAAAAGCATTCAGTAGTTTTCTCCCAATTTTTGTTTTCACGTAAAACACTGGTGTACTGTGTATGTGTCTAATTGTTTATTTATTACTGCTCATTATTGGATAATAATTCTACAATGATATAACATTTGAAGAAAAGGATTATAATTACGTTTTTATTATTTCACCCCCCATCTCAGTAATCCAACAACATTTATCCTGGGAAACCCTCATGGGGGAGAAAACCTAGCAAAAACTTCCTTAATATAGATAGTCAATACAATGCCAAGATAATAAAACAAAACACTAGAGAATATCCAACATTGAGCAATGTGCCTCTCTCTTCGTTCTTCTCCCAACTTCAGCTACCAAACTTGCGCACTTAATGAGTGAATGAGTGAGTGTTCAAATGAGGTGTTGGCTAGGTGTCTCTTCACTAGGCAAGGCTGACTTGTCTTCTTAGTGGTTAAAACCACTTTAATTAGCTTGGGGGTCAACTTCTCAATTTGCATAATATATTTAGGGTTTGACCAATCCACAAAAGGGGATTTGATCAGTTATAATTCCCAACATGATCAATCCACAAAAGGGGGTTGATCTATTGAATAATAACTCAATAATAAACATAATACTCTTTTCATTTACAATATTTAAACAAATGTTACCAACTACTTCATGAGGATCACCCAGACACATGATCAACTTGCGGACATTGGGGAGAAAGTGGACGAGGCAGAACTTGTATATGTGCCATTGAATGGATTCACCAAGTCATGGGAACCATTTTTCAACAAAATATACACTCATAAGAACTTACTATTCGGGAGAGCCTTTGCGATGATTGCATCTAGAAAGAGGCTCGGGAGGAGTCTAAATCTAACAGGAAGAGAGATAGAGAGGAGAACCTTGCCCTAGTTAGTCAAGCCAAGAAGGGAAAAGGAAAGTGTTCCAAGGGTAATAGTGAGGGAGAAACCTCACAACCGAGTAAGAAGAAATACTTGAGTAAGATCAAGTGTTTTGTGTGCCACAAGAGTGGTCATTATGCATTTTGTGTCCAGAGAAGAAGAAGGGGAAAGTTAAATCACAACAAGTAGTAGCATCAGTGGAAACTTGGTTGGATGAGTTTGTTGTGAAGTTTGAGAAGCAATTCACACTATTTTGATGCCTCTCTACCAACAAAGTCACAAGGAGTGTATGGTACTTGGATAGTGGTGTGTCACATCATATGAAAAAAGAAAGGGATCTATTCAACAGTCTGATGTGGAAGGACTCAGGGATCCATGTGGAGCACGATGATGATTCCAAGTATGGAATAAAGGGAGAGGGAACAAACTTGTTCCATCTTGAGTTAGGTGGTTTGGTTGAGGCCCAATATGTGACATATGTACGAGGAATGAAGATGGATTTTACCTTAGTCTCAGTTATGGAGGAAAAGGGTTTTGTCATCATGTTCAAGAAATTGCAAGTACTCATACATGCAGATAGAGTTATCCTAAACACAAGAGTGAGCATTGGGGTTAGAAAGATAAATTTATACAGGTTGAGGGACAAGCCTTTTCAGGCCTTAGTACATGATAGTGATAACCTATATGAGTTATGCCACAGGAGGATGGGACACCTTCACTACAGGGTATTATCGATTATGAGGGAGATTCATCGGTCTCCTAGATTTTAGTGTTTAGCAACAAGGTGTGTGCAGAGGGTGTGCACTTGGAAAGAATGACAAGGTTGCTTTTCCAAGCATCAAGACTAGATATAAGGGGATATTGGATATTATACATTCATATGTGAGTGGACCAATGTGAGTAGCATCAATGCAGGGAGCACTATATTATTTGATGTCCATTCAATACTTTTCCAATAAAACTTGGATATTCTTTATGAAGACCAAGGATGAGGTCTTCAATCGGTTCCAGCAGTTCAAGGCCCAAGTCGAGAACCAGACGGGAAAGAGGATCAAGGTCTTGGGGTCAGATACTAGGGGAGATTAAACCTCCAATGACTTAAAGGATTTCTGCAAGTAGGAAGGGATAAAGAGGGATTTGATAGTCTTGTACAACCCTCAACAGAATGTGATTGCAAAGAAAAATAATCAGTCCACCATCAATTCTTCCAGAGCTATGATACATTAACAATATCTCCCTATGTTCCTTTGGGTAGAGACATGTAACACAACAATATATGTGTAGAACATGTGTCCTTACAGGGTATTGGGGGATAAGACTCATGAGAAAGCATTCATGTGAGTAAATCCATATATAAAACATTTGAATATATTTGGTTGTCCAATTTACATCCATGTGCCTGTGGAGAAGAGGAGGAAGTTGGAGCCTTCAGGAGAGAAGGGAATATTTTTTGGGTGCAGCGAGACCTCAAAGGATTACTTGATCTTCATATCTGCGCAAAGGAAGAAAATTGTGAGAAGAAATGTTAAGTTTGAGGATAAATTAACATCTATTAAGTCTCATGAGTAACCACCAGTGGAAAAGGACGAGGAACAAGAGGCTTATAAGAGATAACAACATTCATAGGATTCAAGCTTAGAGAGTCAACCTTGAGATGGGAAGGAGGAGTTATCCATTCAAGAGAGAAGGGAATATTTTTGGGGTACAATGAGACCTCAAAGGATTACAGGATCTTCATACCAGCACAGAGGAAGACAGTTGTTAGAAGAAATGTTAAGTTTGAGGAGAAATTAACATGTAGTAAGTCTCATGATTTACCACAACTGGAAAAGAACGAGGAACATGAGGCTTCGATGGGAGAACAATATTCAGAGGATTCAAGCTCATGGATTCAACCTTAAGGTGGGAAGGTTGAGTTATCCCCTTCCAGTTCTGTTAAGAGACCCAGATGGTTTGAGCAAACATTGGAGTGCTAGGATATTTAGACACTTAAGAGTTAGTTAAGATCAAATTGGTCTAATGTTTCGTTAGGTAAAAGTGTGTTTCTTAGTTAGTTTATTTAGTATTCATTTGTAATTAGGTAATCTAATGGTCACAATATGTTCTTGATATAGAGTGATCCAAGAGTTCATATTCTCTTCGATCTTAAAAACTACATTAATCCATGGCTTAACACTCAATTGGTCCATGATTTCTATTTAGAGAGCATGGAGAGTCATTTGTCAATGATCGATTGTCAGAAAATCTCTTGTAAATATATTTGTAATATTTTCTCTGCATTAATAAATTTCTCCAAGTGGCAATGTTGGTTGGGGTCATGGATGTTTCCCCACAAGGGTTTTACCACGTAAAAAACTCACTATGTCGATCTTTGATCTGGTTGTGTGAATGGTTACTAAAGCTATTCATTCTTGATTGTAATACCTATGATGTCAAACACGGTATTAGAGTGCATTTGAAAACCCGCTCTCATTGTAGATCAAGATATTGAAGTCGTGTTGTCGCATCTTTGGTTTCTTCCATTACATTTTTGGGATGAGACAACTATTCCATTGTGTTTGGAGCGCTTCTTTCATATAGAAACACTTTTCATTTCACTCAAAAAGGTTTTTGTTTTCCCAAGATATGGACATTTCAATCAAGTCTAGAGGTATAAAGACTGAATACGCCCTTTTAAAAAAAATTACAAAGATAATATTTCAGTTTTATTTTAGTTTTTTGTTTTTATTTCTGGATTTCTACTCTTTTTTATTTGTGTATTTTCTTTTCTATGCGCTTTGTGTGATCTTAGCAAATTATAAATTGAGTGGAAAGGAATTTTTTGTTTGCATATGCTCTTGTCGTGCATTCTGTGTGATCTTAGTAAATCAAAATCAAAGAGAAAATTTGCATTTTCTGAGTAAGCTAACCAAGATCTAATCCTTGTTGTCGAGAAGAAATCTTTTTTTATGTGTAAATGTATGAAAATAAGTTTTTATTGAGTATGCACTCCAAGGTCGTCTTCCACAATAACAAAAACAACATCCCCAATCCTCCTTAAGAATATAATGTGTTTTTCACTAGCTCACTTGGTTGAAAGTTACTTTACAAGAGGTCTTGAGTTCAAACCTATTTTCTATTACTTTTTTTTGAAAAACTTCATGCATTCATTGTAAAGTGCATTTCACTTAATTATTAAATTGAATCACTATTAAATATCTTTAATATTTTATTTTAAGTTATTTTTTGCATGCAACCTTCATTTACAAAGTAACTTCATTGTAAAAGTCATTCTTGTTTATTCTATCAAAGTGGTCACTTAATAAGTAAATTATTTAAAACTGATCTTATAGGCACAGTTAGGAAAAACATCACCACATGGACTAACTTCTACTTGCCACATGGATTTTTGGTTATTATTTATGTATTTTTTCAAAAGAGCATGACTTTCACATCTGAAGTCTTTTTTCAGTGCCATTTTTTTAAACAACCTATTTTTTCAAGAACTTTCCATCCAAACCATTAGTTTCAGCCTTTAAATCCATATTATTTACATAGTTAATATGGATATCCCAATTATATTTTGCTTACCAATACCAACTATTGCTCATGGAAATCCCAAATGTAGGATGTGCTAAGAAGTAAAAGATTGTACCAGATTGCCTTGGGAAAAGAAAAACAACCCACCAATGATGAAAATAAAGTCAAATGGGCTAATACGAATGGCAAAGCACGTGGACTAATTGGAATTTCCATCTCTCTTGATTTAAGGTTTCACCTTCAAGGAATTTATGGCCTAGATAAAGCTTAGGAAAAACTTGATGTTGTGTTTACGTTGTGTTTAGTAAACACAATATTATCGAGCCCACCAGATAGAAAGTCAGTTAATGGTTTTAAGTCCTAATGATTTTCCTTTCATTGAAGACTATTTATCTAAGTTCAAAGCACTTAGAATTTTATGTATATATTGCAAAATAGAATTGAAGGAAGACCGATGCATCTATATTATTCTTTCTAAAGTTGGTAGTGCACATTTTGTGTTCGTATCTACCTTTTATGCCACTAGAGAAGCTCTAGGGAGTGCTTAACAAAATCTCTCGCTTGAGTCTTTTTTTGATGCTTTGATTAGAGAGCAAGATAAATTTGTGCAACTTGGAGTGATCAACACTACAGGTACCTCCAAAAAAACCTTAGTCACTCTGCAGAAAAATAAATCCAATAATCTCAAGAAGTAACATACTCACCACAACAACAAGCAAAACAAGGGTCCCAAACCCTCTCAACCAACTTGTGCTCCTAATGGTGACAAAGGATAAAAATCTAAATGTAAGAAAACAGACAGACATTGCAACTTTTGTGGGAAAGATGGTCATGTGGAGTCCAAATGTTTTAAGAAGATGGAAGCTAAGCAACGATAAAGAAGCACAACATTAGTACTGATTCTTCTTCTTCTAACTCTTCTTCTCATGAACATGCATTTTTTTCTTCTGGTTTCTCCTTCAGAGAAGCTTCTACTTATTCATATCATGAGTGGTTTATTGATTTTGGATCATCTTGTCATATGGATAAGGATAAATCCATCTTTTCTTATCTAAATGAATGTAACACCAAGAAAATATTTTTTGGTGATGATAGATCTCTTAGTATTGTAGGGTCTGGAACAATTCAAGTAGATAATGGTCATTTCAATGATGTATCATGCGTTCCAAGTCTTTCCTACAACCTTCTATCAGTGTATCAAATCACTCATTCAGGTTAAGGTAAAACCATAGAGTTTTCACCTCACCAAGTTGTAATCAAGGATCTAAAATATCTCAAGCATGTTCTAGCAACTGGAATTGCATATGATATTACCAGGTTGTACAAGTTTTATAACTTTGGGTCATCATCTTTTCCATCGTTTTTTGTTGCTCATAGCGATGACTTGAGCGAACTTTGGCATGAGCATTTTGGTCATCTAAATTATCGCTCATTGAAGCAACTATGTAATCAACAGATGTTGACTGGTCTTCTCCATGTTTCTTACAAAGGTGGTGTTTGTGTCAGTTTTGTTCTCAACAAACATCATCGGGACAGTTTTGACAAACGTGCCTCTTGGCTCACCTCGACCCCTTTGCAACTTGTTCACAATGACTTGTGTGGTCCGCTTTGTTCTCCTTCTTTTTCTTGATGCAAATATTTATGAACTTTCATAGATGACTTCTCCAAACACACTTGAGTTTATTTCTTAAAACTTTAGAGCGCAGTGTTTTATAAGTTTTTGGCCTACAAGGCCCTTGTAGAAAAACAATCTGGACATCGAATTTAAAGGTTAAGAAAAGATAATGAAGACGAATCTGTCAACAACAATTTTACAAGTTATTGCACTACATAGGGAATTCAAATGCAACACATTATTTCATATACAAAACAACAAAATGGTTTTGTTGAGAGAAAGAATCACACATTAAAAGAAATGGCTAATTTTATGATCCACTCTAAGGGATGAAGTCTTAATTATTAGGCAGAAGCCATTAACTATGAAAATTACATAGTAAAGCACACTTCCACAAAGGCTCTAAACAATATAACACCGGAAGAAGCATGGAATAAAATTAAGCCAGATGTAAGTCACTTTCGTGTATTTGGTAGTGTAGCATGGGCTCACATTCCTGATGAAGAAAGGAAATCTTTACAGCCTAAAAGTCAGAAGTGTATTTTTGTTGGATATTCTAAAGATGTGAAAGGCTACAAACTTCTTCAACCTAATTCTAATGAAATTATTATTAGAAGAGATGTTAAATTTGATGAAAATCTCTTGGCCTGTGAGCCTAATTTGTTGTTTGTGTCTTCTTCGGCCTATGAGTCATCTTCAATGTTTGTGCCATTTTTTGTTCTTATTCATGTTTCTTCTTCATATGATGAAAGTGAGGATGAAGATCCACCTCTTTCAGCTCACCTTCCTCCAAATGAGTCGATTGAACATCAAGGATAATTTTAAGGATGGAAATTTATTTTAAAATCTAGAAATCTTCGTGAATCTTACTAGTCCTTGATATGCCAACTATAAATGTTTGATGATATTTTTCTAAAAATATTCAAATTTGTAAGGATTTTATATAGTTTGTATAATGTTTTGGCGATTTTTAAAGTAAAATAATTTTATCCTATAGAATTTGAGTGAATCATTTTTAGAATGGAGAATATCTTTTTGGGAAAAAAACATGGAAAATTATCCCATGAGTGAAATTTATCCCCTAAATTTTACTTCTTGAACATGAACCTGCATCAACACCACAATTTTCTATATGGGTTTATTCAACTCGAGAAGCAGTTTGTGATCTTGATGGTGATCCTTAAGAACAACAACAGACACATTCACAATTCCATCAAGCCTCTTCTCTTTTGGCTCAAGTTTCAAAGACTTGTGATCCAAAAACATTTGTAGAAGCTTTAGGTCATCCAAATTGAGACACAACAATGAATGGAGAGTCTCGCTCTTTAATGGAAAATGATACTTGGAATCTTGTACCTCTTTCGAAAGGAAGAAAACTTGTTATATGTAAATGGGTGTACAGAACTAAATATGCATCAGATGGAAGTGTTGAAAGACACAACACCCAATTAGTTGCAAAGGGTTCTCTCAAGTTGAAGGCATTGACTATAATGAAACATTTTCCCCCGTAGCCAAAATGAATTCCATCGGCCTCGTTATTTCCCTTGTTGCCTCACATAAATGGGAGGCCCATCAGATGGATGTTAAATATGTCTTCTTGCATGGGGATTTGCAAGAAGAAATCTACATGGAACAACCCCCTGACTATGTCCAGAACGACTCCAACCTTGTTTGTATCCTTAAAAAATATATTTATGGTTTTAAGCAATCTCCTTGATCTTGGTATGCTAAAATGGACAAATTTCTTCTTGACACCAAATTTTCTAGATGCCACTCTAACCCTAATATCTATACCAAGAAAGTAGGAATCCAAGTCATAATATTGTTATTTATGTTGATGATTTTATCCTCACTAGTAGTGACCCTAAACTTTTAAACCATGTGAAAACCATCCTTAAGAAGATATTTGAAATGACCGGTTTAAGTTATTTGCACTATTTCTTTGGCCTCCAATTTTTTCAAACCAAGGAAGGAATTTATTTTTCCCATTCTAAGTATTTTTGTGACCTTCATCACTTTCACATGGAAGACTCGAAACCAACCCTTTCTCCCTTCCAATATGGAGTCAAATTTGTTGACACTTGTACTTCTCCTAAAGTTGATGCCACTTTGTACCGTTAGTTAGTTGGTAGCCACTTATATTTGACTCATACTCATCCTGATATTTCCTTTGTTGTTGGTCTTGTTGCATGGTATATGCAAACACCCCATGAAATCCATTGGAAAGCAGCTAAAATGATACTTCAGTAGAAATTTCATTCTTTGTGGTTGCTTCAATATTTTGTACTTGCAAATGATTATTTGTGCACTTTCTACCTAGCACATATAGGCTCTGATACTATGTGAAGTTGTAGTGAATTGATACCATGTGAAGTTGTAGTGAAGCATAGAGAATCTAGATAGCAACAATGAACACAAAACTTGCAAAGTTGAGAGAAGAGAAGAATTGGAGAGAATGAATGAAAGAATTGTATTCCACATAATGAGAGAATGAAAAATTACAACTGCTATACTGTACATGGTTGAAGAAATGTGCCATAGTAGTGATCTAGAGAGATGTGGACACACACTAACAGAAACGGGAGTGAACTACCACCTAGTCCTAGTTAATTGACCATGCAATCATCAATTAACTAGCTCACACAAATGGAGTGGATAAAATATCATGCATGCACATGTGGTGTGCCCTCCTACTCATGCATGTCAAGTGTGCCCTCCTGATGATGATCCCAAGGTGAGAATGCAATACTTGGTGATAATATCAAGATTATCATGCAAGACTTGACTCCACTAGTCTAATTGAATTACAAATGAGTAAGGATTGAAGAGGATATGGTGCCCTCATTTAAGAGAGAATATTCTCATCTAGGAGAGAATATCTCAAACCAGGGGGGGCATCAACATAGACTAATAAACTTAGGAAAATAAATACTAGGTAGGTGTGTAATATTTCCAATAGTTGTTAATATCAAGGATACTATGAACTGTCAAACCACTCTGTCTAGAAACATATCATGACTGCCAGATTAGATAACTAAAAATGCATACTAAGGAAACACACTTTACCTAAAGACACATTAGATCGATTGATTTTAACTAACTTCTAAGTGTCTAAATATTATAACAGGGAATACAAGGCCATGGTCAAACTCAAGAAAATCAGGGCACAAAAGATATCTACTGTGAACATCTTTAACCTCTCTACAAACAACATTCCGACTGTAAACAATCTTCTTAGTTACTTGGTTCCAAATTTTATATCCTTTTATACCATCTTTATAACTAATAAAGATGCAATTTTCAACTTTATTATCCATCTTACTCCTATTTTTCTTTGGAACATGTACATAAGCATCACAACCAAAACTCTAAGATGTTCAAGAGAGGGATTTTTACTAGCTCATGACTCAAGTAGAGTTTTGTCCACCAACGTTGATGAGAGTGATCTATTTACTAGGTAACATATAGCACCCATTGCCTCTGCCTGAAATTCTTGTCATGACCCGACACCACTGAGCATGCTCCTTGTTTTTTTCATCGATATCATATTCATCCTTTCTACAACCCCATTCTATTGAAGTGTGTATGGAGTAGTCTTCTATCTTGCTATACGACACTTCTTATGAAATTCCTCAAATTCATTCCCTGAAAACTCTCCACCATTATTTATCATCAACACCTTTATTTTCTTCTCTGTTTGATTCTCCACAAGAGTTTTAAACTCTTTAAATTTACCAAAGACATCATATTTATTTCGTAGGAAATAAATCCATGTAATCCTCGAGGAATCATCAATAAATGAAATATAGTATACATATTTACCTAGTGATGGAACAAACACGGGTCCAAACACATCATGATGTACTAACTCTAAGATTCTCTTTTCTCTTGTAGCATCATATGAGAATCTTACTCAATTTTGTTTACCATATATGTAATGTTCAAATAAATCAAAATCTAGTGTGCAATCATACATACCTCCAGCCATACCTTTATCATGTAATGCTTGAAATCCCTTCTCTCCAATGTCACAACTTTTTATGCCACATCATTGTCTTTTCTCTATAGATGGTAAGAGTTTTATCTTCTTCATTTTCACCCTCAAGAACAACATAATTGTTACACCCATTACTAATAGTACTTCCCAATAGCTTGTACAAATTTGCATTCCAAAATCCCCTCATCAACACCATTGTTCCTTGAACCATGTTGCAAGTTTTCTTTTCAAACATTGTAAGTACACGTACATCACTCATCTTACTTACAAATATCAAGTTTCTAGCCAACTAAGAAAGGTGCAAAACCCAGGAAGTGCTCTAATCCTTCCATCCTTGAGAAACAATTCGACTTTTCCTTGTTCAATGATTTTGGATGTCGAGTCATCCCCTAAGAAAACATCACTTACATTATACTTTTCATATTCACAAAACAACTCCCCGTGGGGTCATATGAAAAGAAACAACTGAATCAATCAACCATACATCATGATATGCATGTGTTTTTGAAAAATGAAAATACACATCCCCTTCTTCCTCTATAGAGGTCTTCCCTTTTGTGAAAAGAACATTATCAAATCCCTTCCCCCGCACAACACTTTTAGATCTACAATCCTTCTTGGAATGTCCAATTTTACCACCTTTCCAACATTACATTAAGTATTTTCTTAGAGATTTAGATCTCACTCAAGTACTTTTTTTTATTTCTATCCAAATAACATCCCTTTACAAATAAACCATTTGTGCTCTAACTATCCATAGTTTTCCTCCGCATTTTTTCCAATAATAAGGATGAGACCACATAATCATACTATAATATGGTTACATTACTTCCAATAGCTACAACCAAACTATCCCATGAATCTGGAAAAAAAATGAAGTAAATTAATGCACTTATATTCATCAAAAAATTTAATATCGACAAACAAAAATTGACTTACCATATTATTGAAGGAATTCAGATGCTTTGTCATCGAGTGTCCACCATTCATTCTCAAGAGGTATAGTTTCTTCCAAAGGAAAAATTTGTTTACCATGGACTTAAATTGATAAAAAAATTCTAACACTAAGACAATTTTGAGATGTAAAATGGGTCTCCTAATAAATATAATAAAAAATTATGAATTAATCATTTTGGGGGGAAAGTATCACTACAATCTATGTAACTATGATTAAGTTAAGTTAAAGAAGTGTCTAAAAATAAAACAACACATAGTTCATAACATTGATTATATTTACAAAGTCAAACTAATATATAAATACATGAAAACCATGTATAAACCATTTATTCAAATATTAATTTAACTAATGTAAGGAGTGTGTGTTTTGCATATTCTCTATATTAGTTAAATTAATATATGAATATAATTTAACTAATACACGGAATATATTAAACTAATATACAGATATCCATATATTATTTTAACTAATATATGAAGTGATTCTCCATATTTAATATAACATAAATTAATATATAGATATTCATATATTAATTTAATTAATAAATTTTATATATTAGTTTAAGTAATGTATGAAATATGTGATTACACATACTTTATATATTACTTAAATTAATATATAAAATAAATTAATTAAACTAATATTTATGGATAATTAAACTATAAATTAATATATAGATATTCATATATTAATTTAATTAATAAATTTTATATATTAATTTAAGTAATGTATAAAATATGTGGTTACACATACTCCATATATTACTTAAACTAATATATAAGATAAATTAATAAAACTGATATTTATGGAGTACTAGTATATTAGTTTAATTAATATAGAGAATGCAACTATACCAAGAACTCTATTTATTAGTTAAAATAATATATGTGAGTTATTACATTAATTTATGTTTATTATGTTGGTCAATAATAATTTTTTAAATTTAATTTACAATATAAATTGTGAATAATGTTTTATGTGTTTTTTTTTAATTTTAAATTTTGCATTGCTATTTTATTTTTTAAATATTCAAAAATATTTTATGAATATATATTGATATTATATTTAAAAGTAATTTGAGTATTTTTTTATTATGAGTATTTATTTGCAACATTATCAAGGTTAACTATGGATCATTATCCACCATTTAAAATGTGACAAATAAACATATTTGACTCGAGCAATACCAACTCAATCATTAGGGATAATATCATTTTCTAAAATGTGAATTGTTCCTGTAAAGATGATTTTGATAATACATTTTTTGTTTTGATACTCATTTTTTATCTCAAAATTCTCTTAATGTTTATCCCATAATGCCTTGGTTGTAGTTTCTCCTGAGACATTTTGTAACATTTAATCTAAAAGACACAATCAGATTGTTCATTTTGTCTTCCTATCCAACTTCTTCCTGTCTTCCATCGACATACCTATGGGTGCATTTCTAGGATCTACGACAACACATTGTGTTTTGTCTACCAAAAGATCCTCCATCTTCAGCTTCAAAGCTCAAGTTTTGCCCATTCAATTTTTCAATCTCATTTTAGAAATACTTTCCATCCTCTTTAACCATAAGAATCACCAACCCAAGATCATTGAACCCTAAGCAACAACATCCTCCTAAAGCCAATAATTGCTTTGATACCAAATATACATTTTAAACCTTTACAATACAATGTATATGATTCTATGGCATCAAAAACCCTAATCCATCAACCTAGATTATATTGCTTAACCAAAAATATAATACAATGGACCAAAAACTCTTGATAAAAAAATCACCCAAAAAACAACCCAATTTTTTTGGGGGAGGCTTTGACCCCCATGGCATAACATACAACCCATGGAGCTAGTCATGAAAAGAATATAACATATACCCAAAACAAAAATAAGTTAATTAACGTGAAAAATGATAGGCTTCATATAATTTCGTCAAACATTAGTAAAAGACACTCAACACTTGAGAAAGTGATGCAGGAGCATCGCCAACACATCAAGCAAGCCAGCGCAGAAAGCAAAAGACAGCTAGACAAGCGCCAGCACAAATTTTGAAATTCCCTTAGATTGTTGCACCATCTTAAATGAGTGATTAAGATGAAGCGCACTTGTATAATGTAAACAGACCTTGAGCCATTTTCTCTTGTCCTTAGTAGGTGGAAGGCATTTAAAGTAGTTAATTTAGGTAGATAGAAATTAATTCTAGATTAGACTGTTTGAGAGCGCAAGAGGAAAACGGGAAATAAACACCCTCATTTTGCATTGTAAGTAAGTTAGAAGCATTGGAGCAAGAGCAAGCAGAGAGCTATGTAAGAACACCCATGTACAGATATTTGGATTAATAGAAGAGGTTGATTCAAATTCATGGTTTGTGTTGTTCTTTGTGTATTGATGCTGAATGATATGTTCATGAATGTTTGCTTCCTGTTACACATTTGCTTTATATGATGTGTATATGATTTCATGTTTAAGTTTGAATTTTGAAGGGATAATGGAATGAGTTTCAATTGTTTCTCTATCTGAGTAAGAATTCCTGCAAGGAGTGCAGTTGAAGTGTCCGCAAGGAGTGCGTCGACAAGAATTCAAGGTTGCGTCTCTGAAGCTCAGATAGTTTTACTTTTGTTCTCATTTCCTTAGAAGTGCAGTTGGGCACAGGAGACGTGCAAGGAGTGCGCAGGCTGAGTGAAGCTTCAGGGTTGCGAAATTGAGTAAACTGTAGACAGATTTCTCCTGCAGGTGTGCGCAGGGTCGAAAGGATTCAACACTTAGAAGTTGTTGAATGCCTGTCACAAGGAGTGCGTGCAAGGTTCTCTGAAAGATTCAGAGTTGGGAAGGATCAAGAAGGATAGGGTCTTCGAAATTGTTGCAGGACAGCGCAGGGAAGTTGTGACTAGATGTGTGTAAGAAGCGGCGTAAGTTGCGCGTAGGTGGATGAGTTCTGCGGAGGAGCACTTGAGTCATTTCACAGATTTCATTAGGAAGGAACGGACGGTCGAGATTCTCCGAGGAGAATTCGCAAACTCCCGTGAGCCGTTAGATCTCATGGAGAAGCAGGGGAGATACGCGAGTATTCCCAACGAGTTCAAAGCTCAGGAGGGACAGGACCGTAGATTCAAGTCACGAGGAATGTTGGATTTACGTGTGGATTCGTGCATCGGGGTTTCGTGGGTTGAAGTCCCGTGGATATAGCAGCAAGAATCGCAAAATCGCGAAACGCGATATCCCGACGGCTAAGGAACGGTGTGGGGCCACATGGGTCAATAAGGAGGACAGGCGTCATACCTTATCGGGGTATCGTGGCGAGAAGTCCCGACACTACTACATCAGGATTCGCGATATTGCGAACTCTGAAATGCCAATGGAGTGAAGGACTGTCCAAAAGTCAGAACTCGTGCATGTGTCAGAGTTTCGACGTATCGGGTATCGAGAGTCGGGGATACGAGTGGTTTGATATCGCGAGTGCCGAAATTGTGATAGAGAAAACCCCGATAGAAAAAGGTCAGCGTTGACTAGTTCTCAGGTTTTGGGGATTCGAGAGACCTACGCTCGACCATTGGATTCGCGAAGTCACGAGTTCCGATCTCTCAAGTAAAAAGAGGAGATCATGTAGAGATTGTTGTGGGTGCAGAATTCCCGATAGGGAATTAGAAGAGCCTTAGAGTTCTTCGGGCCGTGAGAAAGGAAAGATCCTGTGAGCGCGCGGACCTTCCGACCTGCGGGTGTGGGGAGGGTGTGTGTGCATCAAGTGGTATCAGAGCACATAAAGGTTCTTTGCTTTCTGTAGCAGAGAAGAGAATTCACCATGCCGCCTAGGAGAAGGGACACGCAATCACCCGATCCAGAGGATAGGGAAATGTCGAGAAGAAGAGGTCAGCAGATGATTGAACCAACGATGGAGAGAGAGATGTGTGATCTACGAGCTAGACTCGAAGACATGGAGACAGTGCAAAAACGCACAGCCAGTGCAGGGGATCTCAGTGATTCTAAAAGCGAAGCTGAGGCTGAACGTGAAGAAGAAGTTGCAGTTGAAGATGCAGCGAATTAACGTTTGATCAAAGCTATTGCCAGAATGGGTGCAAAGGAGAAAATGGACATTCCATTTTATGAGGGAAACTTGGATGTAGAGGAGCTTCTAGATTGGATTAGAGCTCTAGACACATACTTTGACTATGAAGATGTCGAGGAAGACAAGAAAGTCAAGCATGCTGTCACAAGATTGAAGGGACATGCAGCATTATGGTGGAATGAACTACAAGCTGACAGACGCTGCAAGGGCAAGCATAAGATCAAAATTTGAGATCGAATGATTGCGAAGATGAAGGTGAAATTCATCCCTAGAGATTATCAAATTACTTTGTTCAGGAGGATGCAGAACCTGAGACAGAAGTTGATGACAGTGAAAGAATACACTCAGGAATTCTACAAACTGAACATCGGGGTAGGTCATCGGGAGAGCAATGATGAGAAGGTTGGCAGATATATGAATGGCCTGAGATATGATATCCAGGATGAGATGAGCATGGTAACCATCCGAACAGTGGAAGATGCTTATCAGATGGCTCTGAAAGCTGAAGAGAAGCTGAGCCAGAAGCAGAGTCAGAGGGGCCGAGGCAGAAGTCAGCCCAGAAGCAAATCAGTTGCCCAAGATAAGTATCAGAAGCCCAAAGAGGACTGGAAGAAGCCTCGGACTCGAACAGAAAAAGGTGGAACCTCACAGAGAGGGCAGCATACTGAACAGAGGGGAGATTATGCTGACAACAACACTTTTCCTGGTACTAGAGGCAGAGGAAGAGGAAGAGGTGGAGTAATCACATGCTTCACATGTGGAAAGAATGGGCACAAGTCTTATGAGTGTCCAGATAAGAAGAAAGAAGGGGGAGAAGCTCACATCGTCGAAGCACAGAGGCGGAATGTTGAGGCAGAAGACGCTGAAGGCGGAAGATCGTTGATGATGCGAAAAGTCCTTTTGACACCCAAGAAGGAGGTGGAGAGTTCAGTCTAAATGACCAGACTTTTCAGGACTGCTTGCAAGACCAAGGACAGGGTATGAAAGTTCATTGTAGACAGTGGTAGCACAGATAATCTCGTTTCTACGGAGATGGTAGAGAAGTTGGAGCTAGAGATGACTGATCATCCAAACCCATATAGAGTTTCATGGCTACAAAAAGGACACCAGGTAACAGTCACTAAACAATGTTTAGTTGAGTTTAAGATAGGAGGATATAATGATAAGATATTATACGATGTCATTCCTATGAATGTTTGTCATCTATTGTTGGGTAGACCATGGCAATATGACCGAAATGTGATTCATGATGGGAGAATGAACACATACACCCTAGAGAAGAATGGGAGGACACACATGTTGCTTCCAATCAAAGATAAGGAGGTGAAAACAGAAGTAAGCAACATTGTACTTCTCATGAGTGGGAAGGAACTTCTTACAGAGGTTAAGAAGAAGGAGAATCCATAGTTCATTGTGGTCAGAAAGCCGAAGATTGTTCTGACTAGCAAAAGAGTGGATGATTTACCAGAAGAAGTTCAAGAACTGCTGGAAGAGTTCGCTAACATCATAGTGGACGAACTACCTCGTTCATTGCCATCGATCAGGAGTGTGAGCCATCATATTGATCTCATACCAGGAGTCAGTTTGCCAAACAAAGCCGCGTATAGATTGACGCCGCAAGAAAATGAAGAAGTTAAAAGGCAAGTCCAGGATTTATTAGACAAAGGTTTGGTCAGGGAGAGCTTGAGTCCATGTGTTGTTCCAACAGTACTCAGTCCGAAGAAAGACGGAGGCTGGAGGATGTGTACTGACTCAAGGGGGATCAACAAGATAACCATCAGGTACAGATTTCCATTGCCGAGGATGGATGATCTGATGGATTGCTTAAGTGGAGCAAAGTATTTTTCAAAAATTGATTTGAAAAGCGGTTATCATCATATCTGCATGAGAGAGGGTGATGAATGGAAAACAACATTCAAAACCAACGAGGGGTTGTATGAATGGCTTGTTATGCCATTTGGCTTAACAAATGCGTCGAGTATCTTCATGAGATTGATGAACAAAGTCCTGAGGGAGTTCATCGAAAAATTTGTCATATTGTATTTGGATGACATATTGGTGTGCAATAAAACAGTGGCAGAGCATCTGAAGCATTTGGCTACAGTGATGCAGAAATTACAGCAGGAGAAGTTGTTGATAAACATGAAGAAATCCTCGTTCATGAAGACATAACTCATTTACTTGGGGTTTGTTATTTCTGCAAATGAGTTGAGGATGGATCCAGATAAGGTGGAGGTAATCAAGAATTGGCCATCACCGAAGAATATTTTTGAGCTGAGAAGTTTTCACGGATTGGCTAGTTTCTACCGAAATTTCATTAGGAATTTCAGTGGAATTAACGCAGCGATGATGGACACAGTGAAGAAAAGACACAAGTCTTTTCACTAGACAGAAGAAGCTGAAAAGAGTTTTAATCTGTTGAAGAGGAAGATTACAGAACAACCAGTTTTGGTGTTGCCGGATTTTCGAAAGACATTTCAAGTGAAATGCGATGCAAGCGGATTTGCAATCGAGGCAGTCTTAAGTCAGGAAGACAAACCGATAGCATATTTCAGCGAGAAGTTGAATGGAGTGAAAGTAAAATACTCCACTTATGATAAGGAGTTTTATGCTATCATCTAGGCATTAAAGAAATGGAGGCATTACTTGATCCCGAAAGAGTTTGTCTTGTACAGTGATAATCATGCACTGCAGTTTGTGACTCAACAGGAGCAGTTGAATCAAAAACATGTCAAATGGGTTGAGTATATGCAGAATTTCACTTTTGTGATAAACATATTTCTGGTACTACTAACAAAGTTGTTGATGCTTTGGGCAGAAAGTGTTTGCTGTTGCAGGAATTCCGAGTCAAAACATTGGGTTTTGATAATCTCATAAATATGTACGTTGATGATCCAGATTTTAAGGAGGCGTATGAAGCAGCTAAGAATCGAGTTCTTAGAGACAGAAGCCAGTGGATAGAGTACATGATCCAAGAATGATTAATGTTCAGGGGAAATCAACTATGTATTCCGAAATTCTCCATGAGAGAGAATCTACTGAAGGAGAAACACAGTGGAGGATTGGCAGGGCACTTTGGTCATGACAAGACGTTCGCAAAGTTAAACGAGTCATATTTTTGGCTGGGAATGCGAATAGATGTCAAGAGATTCGTAGACAGATGCAGAATTTGCCAGCATTCGAAGGAAAGGAGACAAAATGCAGGGTTTTATCAACCGTTGCCCATACCAGAAAGGTCGTGGGATGCAATTAACATGGATTTTGTATTGGGGTTGCTAAGAACACAAAGAGGTGTTGATTCAATCTTTGTGGTGGTGGATAGATTTTCCAAAATGGCACACTTCAATCCATGTCAAAAGACCAATGATGCAACTCACATTGCGAACCTATTTTTCAAAGAGATCATTCGACTTCATGGGTTGTCGAAGAGTATAGTTTCGGATCGAGACACCAAATTCATAGGGCATTTTTGGAGGACCTTATGGAAAAAGCTGGGAACTAACTTGGCATTTAGTTTGGCTTATCATCCTCAGACGGATGGACAAATGGAAGTAGTCAACAGAAGTCTGGGAGACTTGCTGAGAAGCTTGGTGACAGAGCACCACAGCCAGTGGGACAACATATTACCACAGACAGAGTTTGCTTATAACGACTCGATTAATAGGAGCACAGGGCAGAGTCCATTTCAGGTTGTCTATGGCATTCAGCCGAGAGGAAATTCTAAATTGAGGGATTCAAAACAGACTGCGACTAGGAGTGCTAGTGCAGAAGAATTCACAGAGGCGATGAAAGAAATTCACAGTCAGGTGAAGGAGAGATTGCAGATTTCAAGTCAAGAGTATAAGCGCAGAGTCGATCAGCATAAGAGACAACTCCAATTTGAGGTTGGTGACTTGGTTCTGGCACATTTGAGGAAAGAAAGGTTCCCGAGAGGAAAATATAATAAGCTGAAGATGAAGAAAATCGGGCCATGTAGGGTCTTAAAGAAATTTGGAGCGAATGCTTATGAGATTGAATTACCCGATGGGATCGGAATTTCTCTGATATTCAACATCTCAGATTTATACCCATATAGAGCTGAGGGAACAGAGACTGGAGATGAGCAGCCAGCAATCCAGTGGCGAAAGCAGATGCTAGTTGCAGATAAGCCATAGATGGAGTGCATACTGGACAAGAGAGTGAGCAAAAAGACCAGACGAAAGCAATACTTTGAGTATCTGGTCAAATGGAAGAATCATCCAGTTGAAGATGCCAGCTGGGAAAACGAAGCAAAAATCTAGAAGCATGGACAAACCGTGCACGAGCTCATGGATAGGATCCCATGAAAGTTTTCAAGCGAGGGAGTATGATGCAGGAGCATCGCCAACACATCAAGTGAGCTAGCACGGAATGCAAAAGACAGCTGGACAAGCGTCAGTACAAATTTTGAAATTCCCTTAGATTGTTGCGCCATCTTAAATGAGTCATTAAGATGAAGCGCACTTGTATAATGTAAATGGACCTTGAGCCATTTGCTCTTGTCCTTAGTAGGTGGAAGGCATTTAAAGTAGTTAATGCACGTAGATAGAATTTAATTCTAGATTAGACTGTTTGAGAGCGCAAGAGAGAAATGGGGGATAGACACCCTCGTTGTGCATTGTAAGTAAGTTAGAAGCATTGGAGTAAGAGCAAGCAGAGAGCTATGTAAGAACACCCATGTACATATATTTGGATTAATAGAAGAGGTTGATTCAAATTCATGGTTTGTGTTGTTCTCTGTGTATTGATGTTGAATGATATGCTCATGAATGTTTGCTTCCTGTTACACATTTGCTTTATATGCTGTGTATATGATTTCATGTTTAAGTTTGAAGTCTGAAGGGATAATGGAATGAGTTTCAATTGTTTCTCTATCTGAGTAAGAATTCCTGCAAGGAGTGCAAATGAAGTGTCTGCAAGGAGTGCATCGACAAGAATTCAGGGTTGCATCTCTGAAGCTCAGATAGTTTTACTTTTGTTCTCATTTCCTCAGAAGTGCAGTTGGGCACAGGAGCCGTGCAAGGAGTGCGCAAGTTGAGTGAAGCTTCAGGGTTGCGAACCTGAGTGAACTATAGAGAGATTGTTGTTGCAGGTGTGCGCAGGGTCGAAAGGATTCAACGCTTAGAAGTTGTTGAATGTCTGCCGCAAGGAGTGCGTGCAAGGTTCTCTGAAAGATTCAGAGTTGGGAAGGCTCAGGAAGGATAGGGTCTTCGAAATTATTGCAGGACAACGTAGGGAAGTTGTGACTGGAGGTGTGTAAGAAGCAACGTAAGCTGCGCGCAGGTGGACGAGTTCCGCGAAGGAGCACTTGAGTCATTTCGCAGATTTCATTAGGAAGGAACGGACGGTCGAGATTCTCCGAGGAGAATTCGCAAACTCCCGTGAGTCGTTAGATCTCACAGAGAAGCAGGGGAGATACGTGAGTATTCCCAAAAAGTTCAAAGCTCAAGAGGGACAGGACCGTAGATTCAAGTCACGAGGAACGTTGGATTTACGCGTGGATTTGTGCATCGGGGTTTCGTGGGTTGAAGTCCCATGGATATAGAAGCAAGAATCGCGAAATCGCGAAATGCGATATCCCGACGACTAAGGAACGGTGTGGGGCCACAGGGGTCAATAAGGAGGACAGGTGGCATACCTTATTAGGGTATCATGGTGAGAAGTCCCAACACTACTACATCAGGATTCGCAATATTGTGAACTCCAAAATGCCGATGGAGTGAAGGACTGTCCAAAACTCAAAACTCGTGCGTGTGTCAGAGTTTCGGCGTATCGGGTATCAAGAGTCGGGGATATGAGTGGTTCGATATCGCGATAGAGAAAACCCTGATAGAAAAAGGTCAGCGTTCACTGATTCTCGAGTTTCGGGGATTCGAAAGACCTACGCTCGACCATTGGATTCGCGAAGTCGTGAGTTCCGATCTCTCGAGTATAAAGAGGAGATCCCGTAGAGATTGTTGTGGGTGCAGAATTCCCGATAGGGAATTAGAAGAGCCTTAGAGTTCTTCGGGTCGTGAGAAAGGAAAGATCCTGTGAGCGCGCGGACCTTCCGACCTGTGGGTGTGGGGAGGGTGCATGTTTGTCAGAAAGGTTGGACCAAATATACGATCTCTTGGTTAAACCATTGGGGGTAATGGAGGACACCATCTAAGATATAAATATTTTTATAAGCATTATCATAACTAAATTAAAAAAAAATATGGTGACACTGAAAATAAGAGAAAGTTGAATTATTACAAAAATATCATTAACTCAAGTTAGAAGATCAAAATTATATTTTCATCTTTGTCAACTCAAGAATATATATATATATATATATATATATATATATATATATATATATTACAAAAATAATAACATATTCCCATGAGCTTTGTAGCAAAACAAAACCTAAAACTCCTTGGCATATAAAAAACTATAAAATATTTAAGATGAAAAACAAGATCATATGACCTTGATCATAGGACCTGTTAGCACATAGGATGTATAGGGGTCAAATTTTCTAAGCTTATAGGCTTGAGTCATAAGTTCTTTTATTTTAGATGTTTTGAGTCATCTCTTATGTCAATAAATTACATTTTTATTGTTTCATGACTCAATAAAACTGAGCATAGTCCATGTGAAAGTCTTGGTGTCATGATAGTGGTCATCATCATTAGAGAAAAAGGGGAAAGTGTTGGTCACACCTTTGGTTTTAAAGCTTATCATTATCAAGTGTTGTGTCTCAAAAGGGTGTACAAAGGGTTTTCATGTCGTATCTAATCATTTGGGGTCAAGTCGTATGTCAAATCATTTGCTAGAAACTCTCCTGAAAGTTCGCAGCAAATCAAGAAAGGTACATTATGCACTAATCACATACCATTATGCTTTGGAAACGTGGCAATTGGTATCTTATTGTTTTCAATGCCATTTATTTATCATTTTCTTCATGTTTGTTTAAAGAAGCAAGTTTATTATTTCGAACAAAGCACACATCAAACTGGTTTGAATTATGGCACTACAAATTTCCTATAGCAGATGAAGGTGGATTAAAGGCTTCCAAAAAATGTCAATTTAGTTCCTGGGACAACAGTTGAACTTCATATATACCAAGTACCCTGTTAATGATCAAATGCAATGTCTGAAGGTTTATCATAATTGGACTCTAGTTGTTGTAATTTTTTTGCATGTAGAAAACTGTTCCAAAGCATTTGCGCTACAAACTATTCCATAGCAATTGCACTGCAAACTTCTTTCACTTGGTCAAAACCTACAGTATTTGTATCTTAAACCTTTGCAGATCCAAGCTTCTTGTTTTATACCAATAAGATCAATTGCAACCATGACCCTATCCACTGCATTTCTTGTTAGTGCTACAAATCGTATTCATTGAAGGTGTTGCAAACCCTCTGTTTGCTCACTTGAAAAAACCCTCGTTGACTTTGTTTTCACTCAGTTCTAAGATATCATCTTTTTCAAAATCATTTTCTTGTTCTAGACTTGTGGATTTGCAAACCTCTTTGATTGAACCCTAGTCTAAGATTCATTCGCTGCAAACTTCATTGTGCACTGCAAACTAAAAAATTGTGCTATGAATCCTCTACTTTACACATATTTCCACAGACTTTGGCTAATTAAAGTCTCATCTAGTTTAGGATTATTGTTCTCTCCTCTCATCTACTAGTTGCAATCTTTTCATTCTTGCACTGTTGTTGTGCATGAATACTTTATTCAATAAACGCTAAATTGTGCAAAATAAAATCAAAAGCCCTAAATTTTCTTGTTTTCATCATACATCTGGTAACAACTGATTCAAAAGGAAAAAGGGTTTTAAAACAATTGTCATGGACAATCAGTAAGGTAAGAAGGTTCACAAAGGGGGAGAAATTCACAGGGTTGAGCCCCATGACCTGCAGCTAATAAATTCTAAACCATTTTTCAAAGAATCATTTCAGAGACTAGGTTGCTTGGGTTTTTGTGAGAAAATGCAAAGAGGACATCCCGAAGTTGCTGAACAATTTGCACTCAATTTCAGTTGGACAAACACTAATGTGGGTGCATTGGAGTTTGAAGTTTAAGAGCAATCTATTTCTGCAACCACAAAGATACATGTTCATGGTGAAAAATGGTTTAAGGCCATTTCCTTGAATTCTACATTTTCCAAGGAATTCCTAAAAGTTGAATATCAAGGAGGCAACCTATCCAAGGGAGTGCTAAGAAGTTACATGCTAGAATATTTTGACAAAATGCTCAGAGTTATTCAAAGGTATTTCACTTGTGAAGGAAGGTTCAATAAGGTCTATCGATACTATATCAGATTGTTACTACACTTCACAGGGAAAGAGTCCATGAACCTACCATTTTATTTGTTTAGGAGTATTGGAAAGATGTCAGATAGAGTCCAAGCTAAATCTAAGCAGGTGGATACTAGTGTTTTTCATTCTGGTTTAATCAAAATGCTAGTATTGGAAGAGTTGAAGAAGACCAATATTGATTGGGATGTTTTCCTAACTACATTAAGCTTTTAGCCAGATGTTGCTCACACATCACAGTCAAATAGACAAACACCTACTCCTGCGAAGAAGACTGTGCACTCAGAGTCAAGTAAACAGAGGAAGATGACGAAAAGGGATAAGTACATTCAGTTTACTGATAAGTCAGTTGAAGGTCCTTCACAACCTCCTAATGAAGACACTTATCTTGTGGCAGAGCCTACACCTATGGGGACACCCTTTGGTAAAACAAAGAGTCTGAAGGGAAAGAAGCTTGTGTTTTTTTCACATGTTGTTGTAGAAGTTGGCAAGCATAAAAGACTTGTCACTAGATCATCAGCAAAGAAGCATGCCTCTGTAGAATAAGGTACATCCAGGGTATCAGCTCAACCAACAAACCAAACTAAGCCTCTAAAGAAACAAATAGAAATCATTGAGATCAAGTCTTCTGCTGATAAGAAGGATCCCACTTTTAAAAGGCTTAGGAAACAATTGAAAGCGACAAAAGCTGAAAATGAACAATTGAAGAAAGAAAATCTGCATGCCAAGATCTAGCTTAAGAAAGTCATAGAGATGGGTGAAGAAACTATCAGGAAGGGACAACATTGGGTTAAAATATGCATATCTCTACATAGGTAGATGAAGAATGTGTACAGGCTTAATAGAGCCCGTCAAGCTGAAAACAAGAAGCTAAAGGAGGAAGTGCATTAATTGAGGGAACATAATTGAAAAAAAAAACCTGGACATGTTGGCACGAGTGGCTACAAGGAGATGAGGCACCATTTCTACATCAACATAAAAAAATTCCCTGATGTATTTTGTTTTGCAGGCTCATAACCCTGAGCAATGATTTTTGTCTTAGGTTGATATTATCATATTCATATGACTTTTGTAAAAGTTACTTTATGTTTAGAAGGTTGTAAAAGTTTTTAAAAAGGTTTCCCAGGTTTTTGTACAAGTTTTGACATTAGAAACCAGTTTTGAATGTAAAACCACAACTACAGGAAAGTTTGTAGCACGTGTTGTTAAAGGCGTTGTGAACTAGCTATTTTGGAACAACTTCTAGAACAGACGTTGAAAACCTGATAGTCACGTGGATTTTGAGCTGATGAAGATTGTCAGCTATCGAATTAGGTTCGGATAAGCTCCTCAAGAATCAGTTGGACATCAGGGGCCACCTACCTCAAGGATCTAAATTCAGTTAAGTCACATGCAATGAGTTGTCAACAGTTGCATTCAATGTTGCCTACAGTTTCCTAAAATATAGCATTTTTGTTAGATTTTTGTTGTGCACCTAGTG
>ML860236.1:13525-24932 GCA_009831015.1 Picea engelmannii
AAATGGGTAGAGACTCGGGGAGATATCACTCTAACTCGGGGACTGGGTCTGGTATGTAAGGAACAAAGGAGGTCTTGATCTAACTTCAGTCAGTGAGTTGATTTAAAGATGAGCAGGTTGAAGACTTGGTGAGAGAAGTGAACAAACTACCTCAGGCCACAGACCTTTCAGTAGTTTGTAGAAGAAAATCTCTGAATGCAAGATCCTCTTGGTTCAGGGCTTCGAGAAAATGAAAGGGGTACTTGACTGGATCCTCCAATTCCAAGTCGTTCAGCGCTAAGAAAATTACAGAGACCGATTAGAAACAATGCAATTGTTACAGTGATCCAACCTACATCATCCTATAACAGTTACAACTCGACTGGATCCTCCAATTCCGAGCTGCTCTAATACAGTGTAAACAAAGACGTGAAAGAAACTGACATTCATAAGGAAAGAAGTCTCAAAAGTCCACACATAACCAGGAATAATAGTGCTTCATTAAAGCTTTACAACCGGGAGCCTTGCTCAACCATCGATGATTACAAAATAAAAAGACTGAGTCTATATACTCAGAAAAATTCGCCTAATAGAGGCGTGCTCAATCATCCAAGGCTTGGTGTCCCTTCAGCCAAATTCGGACGGATATTCTTTGTCAGACGTCGCCTTAACTACGCATGGCTCCTGCAAGGGGAGTAGCTGAGCCATTAAGTGTCGAGCTAGCGTGTGCAGACCTCTTCAGCTAGTCGAGGACTCGACATGGCGTCTTTGGAAAAAATCGGTACGCAGGACCTTCTCAGGCAGACAGCTTGCTAGACCCTCCATACCTTACACTTAATGAATGAGGAGAGGTTTCAACCACCCCTTCTCACCTTCATTTACTCCAAGCGAAAACCAGGATTGAGGTCAAATCAGATGGCAGCTGGAGATCGCGATGATCCCCCCTGAGAACAAACTCGATGCCTTTGGCCCCTTTTGCACAGCTCCTTTTATTTCCCAGGTGACCATGGGTTGTGGCCCTGCGTTTACTCTCAAAGGCGCTATCGGCGTTCGTGAATAGGAAGGAGTTAATCCCTGCTTATCACAATCGCGATGAGTGAAACGCCAAGATGGCTTAATTGGGCGCCACGCATCCCTCTTAGATCTGACGGCCCTGAACTCACCTGATGATGCTGTGGGCCTGGGTCCCGGACACTCTCGTCACTTCGCGCCTCGGGGATATGAAGGAGCTGCTCCTTGCACTTCGAAGTCGCGATGGGAGAAAAGGCGAGGAGCTTAATCGTGCACCAGGTGTCCCCTTTGGATGGACGGCTGAGACTGCTTCGTGATACTGCGGGCCCGACTCTGGGCACTTTCAGCGCTTCGGGGTTCAGGGTTTCGAGATGTAGAACGACATAGAACCCTCACTCTTTGAACTCCCGAATGCCGAAATGCCGACGTGACCAGATCTCGCACCACGCATCCTTTGGATAGACGGCTGCTATCCTTTCCTGCATGCAATATGGGCACTATCCATCGCGCTAATCTCGGCGCAACTTCGCTAACTGCGATTTCCCGCTGACCGTCGATCTGCTCTTATGGATGAATCCGAACCGTCGACAATATAATCTCGCCCGCTTACTTGCTTGGAAGCTTAAAACAAGATTTTTCCATGCTGCACTCGGGCGCTCCTCATGCAACTTGCAGACTTGAATACTCTTGTGCCCAGGACAAGAAATGTTACTAACATTAGGCTGCATGGGGGATAGAGTCGTCCCTGTGATGCTCTAAGGACTCATTTTGTAGTTCCAGTGCCTTGTTGTTGGGCTATGGAGTCATTTATTTAAAACTTAAAGACAGAAAGAAAACAATATTTACAACTGTGAAAGAGCCAAGTGCGGCTCAAGAGAAAAATCTTTTTAGGAAATGCCCATTCACAGGGCCATTGAAAACTTCTTGATCCTTCAAATCCCATACCCGGTAGGTGTTATTCGAGAATACTTAGGAGACTTTGAAAGGCCTGATCCACAAGGCTTCGAATTTTCCATGCTTGCCTTTATCTTGCTTAGGAGCATCCCATTTCAGTACTAGATCTCCTACTCGAAACTCCTCCTTCTTGGCCTTCTTATCAAAAACATGCTTGATCCTTTGCTGATGGTCCTGAATTCTACCCATTACCTGCTTCCTAGCCTGCTGGACTTCCACTAGCTGATGAATTCTTCTGATCATGTCATCAGGCTCCTCTTGATGATCTTGGAGGAATTTTGCTACAAGAATGGGTAAATGAGCAGGAAAAACAGCCTCTACTCCATAGACTAATTGGAAAGGAGAGATGCCTATAGATCTCTTCATTGTCACTCGATCGGCCCATAGAGAAAATTTCAGTCTTGAATGCCAGGCCTTCTTGTTGTCTTCCAACAGTCTTTTGATGATCCTTATCAGGCTTTTGTTGGAGGATTCTGCTAAACCATTTCCCTAGGGATAGTATGGGGTGGAGTGAATCAGTTTGATCCCAAATTGCTCACAGAACTTGGCTAACGGATCAACCCTAAAAGAGGCTGCGTTATCAGTGACAATCTTACTTGGGCAGCCGAATCTTGTGATGAGGTCTTCCAGGAATCCGATGATTACCTTGTGGGAAGCACTCCTGGTGGGGATAGCTTCAATCCACTTGGTAAAGAAATCTGTAGCAGTCAGGATCCATCTGTGTTGCCCACTAGAAGCGGGGTGAATTTCCCCAATGAAATCTAGACCCCATTGTTGGAAAGGTCCCGAAACAACCATCGGATTTAAGGGAAAAGACTCGAGCTTTTGTTTTCCTGCAAATATTTGACATTTGATGCAAGCTCTGACCCTTCTATAGACATCAGTGAATATGGTGGGCCAGTAGTACCCAGCCCTGAGGATTTTGTAGGCTGTGGTTTTCCAGAAATGATGCCCTCCACATAGGCTATCATGAAATTCAACCATGATCCTGTCAGCCTCTTGCGGATCTACACATTTCAAAAGCAACCCCAAGGGGTCTTTCCAATATAAAACTTGATCGGTAAGGCAGTATCTGACTGCTTTGAGCTTCAGATCTTTTGCCTTGTTTCTTTGCAGGCCGTCTAGAGGCCGCAACTCTTGCAGAAAGTATATGACATCCTTATACCAGGGACATCGAGCCAATGGGGGCTCCCTTTGAGGGTCTATTTCAGACAGCCGACCCTGCTGAATTCCTAAGCATTCGTTGATGAAACTTACCCCCAAAGCTTGGCAATTGGCTTCAGCCAGCAGCTTGGCTAAACCTTGACCTTTGATCAATTTGGTAGGCTTTATTTCCAGGTCAAATTCCATAATCTTGGCTATCCACTTACTCCTCCTCCCGTCTATGTCAGGATGAATAAGAATGTCTTTAACAGCAGCTGAGGGGACATAAGCGATGATTTTTTATTGCAGGACGTAGATTCTAAATGCCTTGAGAGCCTTCACCAGGGCATAGGCCTGCTTATCCATAGTGTCATACCTGACTTCGGCATCCCTCAATGCTCGGCTAAAATAGGCAATAAGCTGCTCTAGCCCAACCTTGTTTGTTTGTAATAAAACAGCGGCCACCGTGTTGGGTGAGGCAAAGGAGAAAATAAGGAAATCCTTTGAGTAATCGGGACTGATAAGCACAGGGGCTTCAGTCAAGGCCTTCTTTATTTTCTCAAAGGAATTTCACGATTTAGAAGTCCACCTCACTTCATTTCCTTTCCTTAACATGGTTGTTATAAGTTTTACCTCCTCGGCAAAGTTAGGCACAAACCTCCTCAGAAAATTAATCTTACCAAGGAAAGATTGGACCTCCTTCTTGGACCTTGGGATTGATAAGGCTTGTATTGCCTCAACTCTGCTAGGATCGATCTTGACTCCTTCCACTGATACTATGTGGCCTAGTAACTTTCCATCCTGCATGGCGAACAGAGATTTCTTGGGGTTTAATGAAATGCCAAAACTCCTGCATTTCAGGAAAACCTTCCTGAGATGACAACAGTGTTCTTTGTCAGATTTTGAAAATACTGTGATGTCATCCAGATAGACGACCACAAATTTATTCTTTTCCAAAACGAAATCTATGTCCATGGCACACTAGAACATTGCCCCTACATTCATTAATCCAAACGACATCTTGGCAATACATGAATGTGCCCCATGGAGTGGTAAATGTCGTCTTTCCCCTGTCCTCAGGCAGAATAGAGACTTGATTGTAGCCAGAGAAACCATCGATCATGGACATCCTGGATGCTCATGTTACCCTTTGCAGTATATGTTCCATCTTTGGTAAGGGGTAGTTATCCTTCCGTGAGCTCCTGTTCAGATTTCTGAAGTCTACACAGAGTCTGATTTCTCCATTCTTTTTCCTTACCAGTACCAAGTTGGCCACCCACTCTGAATATCTCAGTGGTACGATGATTTGGGCTTGTAGCAGCTTCTTCACTTCCCTCTCCATAATAGGCAGCACCATAGGATTGATCTATCTTAGCTTCTGCCTGAATGGTTTTTCTTTCCTTTTCAATGGAATTTTATGCTCGATGACAGAAGTGTCATATGTTTTGAGATATCCATAGGTCCAGGCGAAAACATCAGCAAATTTCTTCAAAAGTCTAGCATATTCAGACCTCTGCTCCTTTGTCAGACTTCTTGACAATTTGACCAACTTGGGCTCGCTCTTAGTGCCAACGTTGCACTGAATTATATCAGTGTCACCTTATGAGATCTCCCCTTTTAATGCCACATCATTTCTATCAAAAATCCTTTCCAAAGGAACCAGTCCCCTTGGAATATGATTGTTGGGGAGCTGCACAATGTTACGCTCTACTATTTTACTCAGAAACTTACCCCCATCAAGCTCTTCCTCAGAGATAGAGTCTTGGTCGATATGCATCTCAGAAAATTCTTCGACAGTCTCCAAGAATTTCTTGATCTCGAGATCATCCTCGAATACCTTCCAATGTTTGACGTTGTCAGGTATGGAGGGCCTGTAGTTTACTTCCACATCATATATGAATTTGGGCGGCAAGGGTACTTTGAAATTGCTTGCTGATGTAGCCAAGGAATCTGCCACTACGTTCTCCTCTCTTGGGACAAAAGAAATGTTGAAGGCTAAGAAGAAACTGTCAATTAAGTCCCATACCTCATTTCTGTAGCTTCTGAGTCGAGGATGCTTAGCCTGATAAGCATTTCTAATATGTTGGACCACCAACTCTACATCTCCGAACACTGCTACTTCCTGAATTCCCATTTCTCTTGCAGCTCTTAATCCCAGGACAAGAGCTTCATACTCTGCCACATTTTTGGTAGCTTCAAATTCTAGTTTGTATGACAGAGACATGGTTTCCTGAGCAGGTGACACAAAAAACACCCCCGCTCCAGCGCCTTCCTTGGAAAAGGCTCCATCAAAGAACTTTTTCCAGACGGGGGTGATGGAGAGAGGAAATTTATGGGAAGTGGTGGGCTGATTTTTTAGTTTTAGAGGAGGCTCGGGAGCATAAGTGAGTTATAGTAAACTGGAACTTAAATCAGTGTCCAAGGAAAAAATAGGGTGGTTAGTAGGATTGGCTTCATCACTGATTATATAGGCCAATTGGGCTTCTCTGTATAGCCTCCTATGCTCCCCTCCAAACACTGGGATAGTAGCATATGTGAGGTCCATCTACAAAGTTCCCCCCAGTCTTTTTATCCAAGATCTTGATAACAACATACCGAACTTGGGGGGGACATCAGCTACTACAATATCCATGACCACACTTTTCATGGGCAACTGAAACAAGGTCACGACCAGGTCTTTGATAACTCCTAGACATTGAACGTTTCTGGAGTCAAAGGAATAGAGGTCATGATAGGCTCGGGTGACTTCTAGCCCTAACTCTTCCATGACAGTTTTGGGCATGAGGTTGTGAGAAGCCCCCGAATCCATCAAGTAGTTGTGCAGTACCTTGTCATGTATTTTCAAGGAAGTGTAGAAGGGAGGGAATGAATCATTTATGTCTTCTACCATAGGACCTAGAATAACTGCAGGCTTTTCATCTTGCAAATTGATAGAGTCTATGGGAAGGCATGAGACCTCAGACTATAAAAGCTCAAAGAAGCGTTTCTTGAATCCTTCATGTTTAATCAATTCGGTCAGAGGCACAGGGATTCTAATCTTTTGAATTTCATGCTCGAAATTAAAAGAAGATGTAAGCTTCGGGATTTCTCTTATTTCGGGAACATGACTCTGGACTATGGGAGAGAGGGGTTGGGGCTTCTTACCTCTCTGAATGTCCGCTACTTCATAAGTAGGTTTCTTTGTTCTAGTGAACTGCTCAGGAACATCAGGTGCTACTGTCTTTTTCTTAGACCTCAGATCATACCTGCCTTGGCTGCCACTAGCCTTGTCTCCCTTGCTCAGTTCATTTAGCTGACTGTCCATGAGAGACTCCTCGTATGATGATTGCGTGAGATGAGAAAAAGGAGGAGTGTCTCTGAAGCAATGGATTTCAAGATCAAGCTCATATGTTTCCCCCTCTTCTTCCTCGGCCATAAAATTGTTTTGAAAAGGGGCCTGAATTTTCTGGTCTTCTCTGTCTCTTCCCCTCTCCCTTTGCACCATCAGGAAAGTAATATTGTTTGGCCTCCTGAAACCTCCTTTGTTTTCGGCATTCTGAAGGCCCTTGTATGCTTGCCTCCCTTCCACCTTCATTCTCTCCATCTCTGCAGATAGAGACTTCACCATCTTGGTCAGTTCATCCACTTGAGGTTGCGGCACCGATGGGCTAGAAGTTGAGGCTTTAGATCTTCCCTTTCTCCTATCTGCGTCGGTCTTGTTCCCCAGTCTATCCACTGCTAATACATTGTATTCCACTTCTATGGCCGCATCTTGCATTTGAGCTAAGGAGGTGGCTCTTCTTTCTCTCAATAAAAGACAGAAATCGGGACCAAACGCAATAGCATAAGAAATCTTGGCAGAGGCTTCTGAGGGTTTTATCTCAGCCGGAATTTTATTATACATCTTATTGAATCTTTTGGAGAAGTCAGAGACAGACTCACCTTCCATCTTCTTCAAAGACCCGAACTCTATCATGTAATACATGAAAAGCTTCCTATCTCCCCACTGCCTCAGGAAAGCACTATCCAGGGCTTCGATCCCAACAATAGATCCAGGGGCCAATCCTCTAAACCACTTCCTCACCTCACCATCCAGGCTCTAGATGAAGACTCTCATCCAGACATCTTCATTTTCAATGTTCAGGTTGTCTGCATAACTATAGAAAGCAGCTAGGTTCTCTTTCGAAGTTATGTCCCCTTCCCCGGTGAACTTGGGCATATACTTCAAGTAATCTCTAGCAGGGAGAAGATTCATAGGATGAGGTAGGATTAAGGGAGCATATCTGGTAGCGACTACAACGTCCATTCTATTTAGAGGGGGATTAGCGCCAGCCATAGGGATATTTGGTGAAGGAGAATTTAGAGGAGAAGGAGTTCGTGAAGGAGCTACTTGGAATGAGTCTCGAAGTGGAATGGGAAACAAAAGGGGATTTAAGGAGAAGGCTAACGGGCTCAAGTCAACAGATGCTTCTCTTTGTGTGGAAGTGGCAACGGTAACAAGGGGAGGAGTGGTAAAGATAGGAGTGGGGAAATATTCTGCGGTCCTGGGTCTACGCCAAAGTATAGCTTCAGAGGAGAGGGGAGTGACAAGGGTTTCTCCCTCCAATCCCAGACCAGGAAGGGAAAACTCAGCAGGAACACTCCCGAAATTCAGGAAACGGGAAACCTCAGAAAGAGGTATGTTAAGAAACTGAGGGGAAGAAAATGGAGTTCCTACAGAAGGAGATGGAGGATTACCTAGTTTGACGTTGGAAGCTTCTCCTTTAGAGGCCTTTCCTTTTCTGAGAACCACCTCTAGATTAGTTTCAGGTGTAGCTAGAGGTAGTTGTGGATGAGACCGCATGTGTCTGCCTCTGAAAGCCACAATTATTACAGCAGGTTCGCCACAGTGGAGTCGTCACAATGGAGTCACCACAATGGAGTCACCAGGTGCACAGTAGCAATCTTTAAAGGCTCTGATACCTGATGCACCTTCAGAATCAGAGGCTCAATGTCGTTCAATCCCGGGGAAAATTTTCAACTTCGTCCCCGACAACGGCGCCAGAAATGTTAGCGTCAAAAGTCACTCCTGGATTGCTTACAGGAGAAGATCCCAACGCCCATCAGTTTTATGTCACGATAGATTTTAATGGGTGATCAAATGGGTAGAGACTCGGGGAGATATCACTCTAACTCGGGGACTGGTTCTGGTATGTAAGGAACAAAGGATGTCTTGATCTAACTTCATTCAGTGAGTTGATTTAAAGATGAGCAGGTTGAAGACTTGGTGAGAGAAGTGAACAAACTACCTTAGGCAACAGACCTTTCAATAGTTTGTAGAAGAAAAACTCTGAATGCAAGATCCTCTTGGTTCAGGGCTTCGAGAAACTGAAAGGGGGACTTGACTGGATCCTCCAATTCCAAGTCGTTTGGCGCTAAGAAAATTACATAAACCGATTAGAAACGATGCAACTGTTACAGTGATCCAACCTACATCATCCTATAACAGTTACAACTCGACTAGATCCTCCAATTCCGAGCTGCTCTAATACAGTGTAAACAAAGACGTGAAAGAAACTGACATTCATAAGGCAAGAAGTCTCAAAAGTCCACACATAACCAGGAATAACAGTGCTTCATTAAATCTTTACAACCGAGAGCCTTTCTCAACCATCGATGATTACAAAATACAAATACTGAGTCTATATACTCAGAAAAATTCGCCTAATAGAGGCGTGCTCAGTCATCCAAGGCTTGGTGTCCCTTCAGCCAAATTTGGACGGATATTCTTTGTCAGACGCCACCTTAACTGCACATGACTCCTGCAAGGGGAGTAGCTGAGCCATTAAGTGTCGAGCTAGCATGTACAGACCTCTTCGGCTAGTCGAGGACTCGACATGGCGTCTTTGGAAAAAATCGGTACGTAGGACCTTCTCGGGCAGACAGCTTGCCAGACCCTCCATACCTTACACTTAATGAATGAGGAGAGGTTTCAACCACCCCTTCTCACCTTCATTTACTCCAAGCGGAAACTAGGATTGAGGTCGAATCAGATGGCACCTGGAGATCGCGATGATCCCCCCTGAGAACAAACTTGACGCCTTTGGCCCCTTTTTCACAACTCCTTTTATTTCCCAGGTGACCACGGGCTGTGACCCTACGTTTACTCTCAAAGGCGTTATCGGCATTCGTGAATAGGAAGGAGTTAATCCCTGCTTATCACAATCGCGATGAGCGAAACGCTGAGATGGCTTAATTGGGCACCGCACGTCCCTCTCAGATCTGACGGCCCTGAACTCACCCGGTGATGTTGTGGGCCTGGGTCCCGAACACTCTCGTCACTTCGCGCCTCGGGGATATGAAGGAGTTGCTCCTTGCGCTTCGAAGTCGCGATGAGCGAAAAGGTGAGGAGCTTAATCGTGCACCAGGTGTCCCGTTTGGATGGACGGCTGAGACTGCTTCGTGATACTGCGGGCCCAACTCTGGGCGCTTTCGATGCTTCGGGGTTCGGGGTTTCGAGATGTAGAACGACATAGAACCCTCACTCTTTGAACTCCCGAATGTCGAAATGACAACGTGACCAGATCTCGTACCACGCATCCTTTGGATAGACGGCTGCTATCCTTTCCTGCATGCAATATGGACGCTATCCATCGTGCTAATCTCAGCGCAAATTCGCTAACAGCGATTTCCCGCCGACTGTCGATCTGCTCTTATGGATGAATCCGGACCGTCGACAATATAATCTCGCCTGCTTACTTGCTTCGAAGCCTAAAACGAGATTTTTCCGTGCTGCACTCGGGCGCTTCTCATGCAACTTGCAGACTTGAATACTCTTGTGCCCAGGACAAGAAATGTTACTAACAACCTCCTTCTGCACTAAAGTGCAGACAATATTCTCATCCACATATGAACTTTTATCTCCTTTGTTGCATGATTCCATACCCAACAAGTTCTTATTCTTGGAATCCTTCTTATGGTTCTTAGGATTCAACTCTGGATGTATCTTCCAACACTTTTATTCAGTGTGAAAATCGATATTACAATGGTTGCAATGGTGTTTTGGATTCTTTCACTGATGTGAAGTAGATTTCATTTTATTGTATTTTCCTTTCCACTTATTCTTCCACTCCTTGGAAGTATCTTGGTGTTATTTATGTTTAGAACAACTTGGATTCCCTTTCTTATGGCCTATGTTCTCCAAGTGTTGTTCTTGCACACATGCCTCATCAACAATGCTTAGTTTTAAAAGAATCACTTACTTTCACAAATGATTATGTAGACCCCCCAAATATTTTAGTAGTACATATGGGTTCTTGAAAGAGATACCCAGCATGATCTTTATCTTCATGAATTCAATGGTGTATTCTTTCACACTTGTTAAGCCCTAATATTGTCTAATTACCCCTTAATTGGGGCATATTACATTAGTAATGTTATTTTATTTATGTCGGATTTATTCCATTAGTTGTAATTATACCTCCTAGTCTCCTATATATACCAAGGAGACATTTTCATTTGGAATCATTTTGTACTTGAACATTTATGTGGGGTAAAAGGAGGTTGCCCCCTCGAAGAGGCTTATTATCTGAAATTATCTCTTCTTCAAGGCATTGAGTACTTATTCTGAGGTTTTTCTATGCTATATTGATATTTGGTTCTTAACATATGGTATCAGAGCTCAAGGTCTTGGGGTTTCTCTGCTACATCTAAGACACTGTGAAATTTTCTCTATAACTTCTTTTCTACAACGATTCATAAAGAATGGCTTGGAGGATATTTATTAGACGGATCAAGGTACATTGGGTTAAAAATTCAGCTCCTGAGGCCTTATACTTCTAGAGATACTGCCTTTGTAATATAGGGTTCTTGAATCATCATGAATTGAGTCATTGCGGAATTTTCGCTATAAAATTTGTTCTCTAACGTTTAAGACCCTGAAATATAGAGGATATTCTCAGAAATTAGAAAGGTATCGGTGGTAGCAATTTCAGCTTCTGGTTCATCTTAAATTTGTATAAACACCCTGTGGAAGATAGGGTATCTAACTAGTCCTATTGACTAGTCTCAAGCAGGTGTTCCGGGTAAAACAATCATAAATTATTCCTAGAGTATCCAAATTGAGTGAAACCAGTTTCATTGGATAGTGGATAGACTGTAGTAGTTATGGTACGAGTTTCATAATTTTATATCAATTATTTTGTGTGGGGCACGCTATACAAGTGAGATATACTGGAAAGGCCAAAAATCAACAAGTTGTGGGGAAGTTACCATAAATTCCACTTGGCACATCCAATTTTTATCAGACCTGTGGCATTGAAGAGAAGAAATATTAGAGACCTATAAAAAATAAAATTTCATA
>WSFP011409051.1:0-24930 GCA_009831015.1 Picea engelmannii
GATATCAACTAAACTAGAGGGATATTTTTGGTCATATTTGGATCCTTCTACTTGTTACAATCAATCTCCATATGAAATAATTTGTATCTTGAAAAGGTACCATTATTTCCATAAGGTTTTAATTTCATCCTCTTTTTCTTTGGTACATGGATGTATATGGTCATGTATACAACTTCTTATTTGGATAGTCTGATCCATATCTCAAACTAGATACCATCTAATATGTTTCCTCCTACAACTGTCACTATAGATCCCCTCAGATTTATCACCTGTGACCTGCCCGGATCAAGGCCAACAACAAGGGAAAATAATAGACAATACTAGTACTCTTATAATAATAATAATACAAAGAATAACGAGAACAATCTTCAAGGTAGCTCCTTCTTATAGAGATCACTTGTGACCTGCTTGGAAAAAGATCCAAAATAAGAATACAATAATAAGAAATGTGAACAACACTATTCCATTATTGTGACTGATCATTCCTCCATGGTAACCTACCTGAGACAAGAGCAACAAGAGAAAAATTATTTCCAATATAATAGCATTTTTATGAGAACATATCTATGTTAACAAGAATAAAACTCATTTTCATGGTAATCATCATAGCATTACGAAGGTGACCTGATTGGAATATATATATATATATATATCTCCTAGAGGAGATGTTAGTTCATCTTGCAAACAAGTACAATAAGCCTTTAGATCAATAATACTCACATGCTACTAAGTATTCATTGTATCTAGGAGTAATAAAACCTTTCAAGGATTGTTTCCACAACTATAGTGTTTTCTTGTAATGTAGAAAATATCAAACTTGATATGTGCAAATTGGAAATTTATCAATTTAATCAATCAAACCTAGAACCTAGAGTCTTATCTTTAAGAATGAGTGTTGTTTCTTTTATTATGAGTCTCCTTCACTCAAGATGACAAGTATTCTCTCCAACCTATCCCCTGTACTAAGACAATAAGATTTCTTGATAGAAATATCAGTTAGCGAATATAATGCAAATAAAATATATATAAACTCAACTTTAATCAATCTAATGTTTTGACTAAAGACAACTTATAAATTTAAATTTGGCTAGAAATAATCATAAATTTAGTAGATAAAGATGCAACCTAGATGTTCAGATGATCACAATAATTCCATAACAACCTTCTCCTATAAATACCCTCAATATCATGATACAATTTAACCATATGCATGTACATACCTCCTATAGGAGTGGAAAATAGTGGCAATAAACAACAAATCCTAAAACTTCAAAGTGCTCCAAATTGCAATCTGAAGGTAGTTGGAGATGTGCTAGGGTAAGGCACACAAGGAAAATGAAAAATTAGGCCCAAATCTCCACTGAAAGCTCCCAAGGAATTTGGGTTAGGGTTTGTAGTTGTTGTAAAACCAAAAACTCTAACTGTCAGAAGAATGGCTAGCGAGTTGATCTAGGGAAAGAATAATTTTAGAATCCTTTCAATGAGTTTCTCAACGATTTATCATAAACTTCACTAGACCATAGGAAATACAACTCGTAATACAAGTGGTGTTGCAACTGGCACTACAACTAGTGTTGCAACTAACACTACAAATTCCATGAAGCAACTGACAGAAATCAACTAGGATGAAACAACTAGAACTGCCAATGCAACTCGCTATGCATACCTAGGGTTTTTATGAGGAAACCCTAATTTTTCAATTTCAAAACTTTTGGATATCTGATCTAGGGGAATTATGTTCCCTACTTAGGAGACCTTCTTGGTGGTTTCAGTAAGTTCTTAATGAGCTTGACAATGGGGGAAACTAGGGATATTCCTTCCAGCAGTTAGACTATTATGAAGGAAACTAACTCTGACACCATGTTGAAAATTTGGTATGCTCATTTAACCATAGAAAATATCAGATCATTTTCACCCAACCACAGGCATTCAAAAATTCCACCCTTGATCACAATAACCTTTTCTTAGATATAATGATTCGAACAATTCCATACTAGAACCAACAGATAAACCCTAACCAGAAAAACCATTGTTGTAAAAGAAACACAATACCAAGAGAACGTACCTCTACTAATAGAATCATACCTTTACCAAGAGAAGAACATAAGAGAGATACTAAAAATACTAATGTTACATCACGACAACTGCTGCACCACCCTCTCCAGACTTGCACCTTGTTCTGCTACAACTGCAGATGCTACAACTATTGCTCCTCATAATTTCACCCTCCTTATTCTGAGTGAGTGTAAGTGAGAGTGACCAAATGAGATAAGGCACCTTCTTATTTATATTAGCCTCTCCAAGTGAATTTTCTAGGTGGGGCCGACTTCTCTTTCTTGAGTTTTCTATTTCTTTATTACTATTTTCCTTGGGTCGACTTCTCTTCTAGGGTTTTCACACATATGTTTAATTGTTCTCTTATCTCCGGTATATTATATTCTAAGTACAAAATCTACATTTGGAGGTTAATACCTCTCATTTCTACCAAAACATCAACAAGGACTAGAAATGTCCATTCATGCAACGAACATATAAGGAATAACTTGATTTGTCTAAATAAAAAATATAAAAAATATTCAAATTTTAATTAAAAATGTAATATTGATGTACATAATGTTAAATCCAAATAATTACACCTCAAACATTTAAATTTTATTTATTTATATTGCATTCAACGATGAAGATATGAATTCTTTTATTAATATACATAAACTATAGATTTCAAGATACATAAAATTAAATCTCTAAAAGAAAATATAGAAATATTGAGGTTCTATATGCCCTTTGGATTCTAAAAATCATCATATCTTAATCCAATAAGTAAATAGCATAGTAGGTTATTAGTTATGACATGAAACTCATTGAAATAATCAAGAATCCAAATCATGAATATTGTTAGCATAACATCTGTTGAAACCTCTAGATCATCCTCATGATCAAATGTATGGGTACTCTCCTATTGATTCTCTTCCTTTGAAGGTCTATGGACAACCCCATTGTCACCCACTTTTAGTATGTCAATAAGTTTAAAGTCCACCTTTTGGTGTAATCTAGTTAGAATTTGTTTGATCTTCTGGATATGAAGGTATAATTTTTTATACAGTAAAAATGGTTTCAATAAGGTTGTTATTCACATTGAGCAATATGTGATATTGAAATCAAGAATATAGATGTGAAGATAATTATTTTTTCATGGAAAATGGATGTGGAGATCTACGTGGAGTAATATAGAGGGTCAAGTTGATATGGACCCAAGGCATTATTAGTCACATTAGGCACAAAGTCCTTTCAATCTGGAGAGAGATTGGTCAATATCACGAACTATGTTGCATTAAGGATTGTATCTAATCTACTTGTGATGTGCAATAGTGATGGGGTAGCTATGAACACCTTTGAATGGTCACTCTACCAAGAAAAAGTTATTAGGTTGTAGATTGATTTATTAGAGGGTTCACAAATGATGAAAAGGAATACATGATTATGATATTTATAGTTAAGTATGTTTATATTTAGGAAATAATCCTAGCCAACACTCACACACTTAAGAAAAGAATGGGGGTGTTACTAAGCTATCCTATGTAGATCTCTCCCTATTTTTCCCTAGAAGTTCTTAATGGAAGGTGGATCAATATCGCTAACCTCATAAGAAGCTAGTAACTCCAAAGGACTAGATGATATTTGATCTAGATATCCTTGCAGACTTTGCAAAGGAGAATTTACCAATTAGTTAATCCTTGGAGGTATCTATATTTATAGGACATGGGGGTGGGATTTGATCCAGTTATGTGTGCATGGGTTAAGATATTATTAAATATAATACAGTTGGGTGCAATGACACATCCAAAAACTACCTCAAGGTGACTCCATGGGTTGCTTGATCATGCACAACCCCCTTCCCTCTCAGGGATTCTATGACCTCCCAGTCTTGGATATTCAAATTCCTTGAACCGAATTGGTTCTTCAAGCCTTCAACAAACCCTAGACAATCAATACACACACACACGTCCCCTTGATGTCACCTACAAGTTCAGACTACTTTATACTCCTCTCTCTGGCACTTAGAAACATCAATTCATGAGTATTAGTCTCCTATTAGACTCTTCCCTTAATGTGACCATGAGTTGTGACCTCAGGCCAACACTTTTGTAACTTTGGCTTCAACGATATTGTGACCTTCTCCCTTTATTTCCTTCCAAAACACCTTTCCCTGAATCCATGAATCTTTTCCACATGTCTCCCCAGATATGACGATCCAACTATACTTTGGGTTTCACGACTTCACAAAATTTCACTTACCACAAACACCAATTCTTCGAAACTCTAACTCCTAGATTCTCTAATCCACTACCACAGGTTTCCTCACATCCAATGGTTAAGATTCACTTTGTGATTTCACAAATTCGGTGATCTCACCTCTCAACACTTCAAAATGCTCCAAATTTCGAAAGGCTAAAACACCTCGCGACTAGCCTCCATGCGACTTTTCCTAGATCTGACGGTCTAGAATGATCCCAATCCCTCTTGGACGGATATTTCTTGTTAGTATGTGGGAAACCTTAAGGATTACCTCCTTTGGATATTTCTCTCCACTCTTCTTTCTTAATTTGTTCTTTCTCAAATGTTTTCCTTCTTAGAATTCTCTTTTCGACCCTTGGTCGAATTTTCATCCTGTGCATGCCTTGCAACAGATCCTCCTCCACAACTTAACTTATCTATGGACAAACTTTGCTACTCGTCATGAGATTCAGAGTCAGAAGACTCTTTCATGCACTCCTTGCAGACAAGATTCCTTCAATCTTGATTCTCTAGAACCTTCTGAGTCAAAATGGACTCTATCACACACACCTTGTGGACGTTATGCACTCCTTGCACATATAAGATTCACATTATCTCTTATGCGCTCATGAGTCAAAACAGACTATGTCAATGCACAACTTGTAGACCTTATGTGCACTGGCAATTTCTCATAGAAGAGAAGCAATTGAACCTTATCTAAATCTTCACAGATTCATACATGTAACCATGTAAATGCATTCATAAACACAAGAATGAGAAATAACAAAAAATTTCAAATAAACAGACCGTCTAGAATTCATTTACTCAGATAGATGCAACAAAACCACACATTTGGGACAATGATCCTCTATTATATTCATTCAACCGAAATATACATGTGTTCTTAAACTCTTATTGGTAACTCTCGACTCTCAGCTACAATGGAAAACACTCTCAATAACTAGAGTACCAACAACCTCTTTTGGGCAACAATACAAAGATTTATACAAGAGGGGCTCTTCGATCTCTTCCCTCCAACTACTCTAGAGATATCCTATCAAATTAAAAGCTATCAACTACTTAGAATTTATTACAATAAATATTTGTGACAGACAAATAAGATCGAACATATCGAATCTATACTGCACTCAACTTCATTAAAAGAAAATACATTCTCCAATGATCCTTATGATATCATCTGCCTAAAAGCATTAAAGATGTTCTTTAATTACAATCCCTTCAAAATATTTACATGATACTCCTTCTTTAAAATTAAAAATTCTTCAAAATGTGTGGTAGTGCACCTTTTTGTCCTCCACTCGTGACTTGTTGGTGATGCTCCTCCATCATACTCCTCTGGCTGAACAATTCATGGAATCTTGTCCATGAGCTCCTTCACTAACCTTCCATTCTTATGGATTTCAGCTTCTCTTGTCGAACTAGCATATTCTATTTGGTGTCCCTTCCATTTTACCAAACATTCAATATATGTTTTCCTTCTGGTCTTCTTACCAATTCACCAATCTACGATTTGCTCCATCTGTGGATTATCTACTAAATGCATCTACTTTTTCCACTGGATCTCCCTTTGATCTTCGGGTCCTCTAGTTCCATCTTCCCTGTAAGGATACATGTTAGCAATGTTGAATATGGGTGATATACCCACATCTTCTGGTAGCTCTATATCATGAGCATTCTCACCAAATTTTCTTAGGATTTTGCAGGGTCATATCTTCTTCAAATTCAGTTTATTGTATGTTCATCTTGGGAACCTATCCTTTATAAGATCTGTTAGAACTTGATCTCCAACTTCAAATTGAAGTTTCCTCCTATGTTTATCAACTATGTGCTTATATTCATTACTTCTCCTCCGCAACTACTCTTTGATCTTAATATGAAGCTCCTGCATTTCTGCAGTGAAGTCTCTAGCTCTGACACTCCTAAATTCACTCTGCTCCAGATATCTTAACTATGACACTCCCCTCAGATTCATTCCATACACTATCTGGAATGGAATCTTTTGGGTACTTTTGTTTACTGATTCATTGTAAGCAAACTCTGTTTGTGTGATGATCTGATCCCACTGGTTATGGTGTTCAGTGACCAAACTTCTCAGCAAATATCCTAAACTTCGGTTCACCACCTCAGTCTGTCCATCCGTTTGAGAGTGATATGAAGAACTAAAGTATATTTTTGTTCACATATTCTTCCACAATGTTCTTCATAAATGACCAACAAATTTGGTATCTCTGTCTGAAATAATACTCTTGGGTAATCCATGAAGTCTCACAACTTCTTTGAAAAATAAGTTAGCAATGTGTGTTTCATCACTAGTCTTATTCCATGGGATAAAGTGAAACATATTTGAAAACCTCTCATCTATCACAAATATGTAATCACTTCCTCTTTGTGTCCTCGGAAACTCCAACAAAAAATTCATGCTTATCACAATCCAAGGCCTCTATGGAACAGGAAATGGTTCATACAACCTAGTATTCTTGTTCTTCCCCTTTGCATACTGGAAAATCTTACATATGTTCACAAACCTTTTCAGCTCTTCCCTAATGCTTGGACAATAATACAAATCGTTCAACTGTGAAAACATGTTTTCATGGCCAAAATGTCTGGCTAGACCTCCACTATTCTTTTCCTTCAACAAATTCTCCCTCATTGAACACTTTGGTACGCATAACATGAATCCTTTAAATAGAAACCCATCCTGAATCAGATATTCATCCCAATGACTTCTATCTCCGAGCATAGGATTCTTACATGATTCATATGATTCCTTAACATCTGGATCACCATAGTACATTTCCTTAAGGTGTTCAAACCCCAAGGTTTTGACTTGAAATTCCTGCAGAATTAAACATCTCCTCCTCAATGCATCAACAACCTTGTTAGCATTAAAAAAAATATGTTTAATGACAATAGTGAAATTTTACATAAAATCTATCCACTTCACATGCCTCTGGTTTAATTTCTCTTGTCCGGTTATGAATTGTAAATCTTGATTATCACTATACAAAACAAACTCTTTTGGAACAAGATAGTGCCTTCATTTCTTCAAGGATTGAATTATGGCGTAAAACTCTTTATCATATGCAAATTAATTTCTCTTAGTTTCATTCAGATTCTCACTAAAATATGCAACAGGCCTATTGTCTTGGCTCAGGACCACCCCAATTTCAAATCCACTCACATCACATCTCACTTGAAATGTCTTCTCAAAATATGGCAAGACTAGAATTAGTTGTTCTGTTATCTTCTCCTTCAATATATTGAATCGTTTCTCAGCCTCTTTTGTCCATTTGAAAAACTTATGTCTTTTCTTCACTGTATCCATCACATGTGCATTGATCTCATTGAAATTTCTGATGAACTTCCTATCGAAACTTTCTAATCCATGGAAGCTTCTCACCGCAAATATACTCCTTGGTGATGAGCATTATTTGATTTCTTTCACCTTTTTGAGATCCATCTTCAATTCATTCGAAGAGATCACAAAACCCAAATAATTGAGCTATGTCTTCATAAAAGAGGATTTCTTTAAATTTATCAACAACTTCTCCCGCTGCAACCTCCTAATCACTAATGTTAAGTGCCTCATATGCTCTTCTTCAGTTTTACTGAAGACCAGTATATCATCCAGATATATGATAACAACACTTGATTCATCAACCTCATAAAAATACTTAGGGAATTTGTTAAGACAAACAACATAACAAGCCATTCATACAATCCATCATTTGTCTTGAAGGTTGTTTTCCACTCATCACCTTGTCTCATCCTTATCTGGTGATATCCACTTTTCAAATCTATCTATGAAAAAGAGCTCGCTCCACTTAAACAATCCATTAAGTCATCCATCCTTGGGAATGAAAATATGTACCTAATGGTGATATTTTTTATGGATCTTGAGTTTGTACACATTCTCCATCATCCATCCTTCTTCAGACTCGACACAGTTGGTATTGTGCATGGAATCAAGCTTTCTCTGACCAAAAATTTGTCTAGCAAATCCTGATCTTGCCTCTTTACCTCCTCATTATCTTTAGGTGTCAATATGTACTCTGCTTTGTTCCACATGATTTCTCCAGATATCAATTCAATGTGATGGTTGATACTTTTGATAGGTGGAAATGAGCTTGACAACTTATCCACTACTATGTGAGCAAAATTTTCCAACAACTCCTAAATTTCCTCAGGCAGATCCTCCATAGAACTACTTGTGAGGATAAATTTTGGCTTCCTCACTACAACAAAATACATCTCTTGTTCCTTCTTAACTTCACTCAGGATTTCCTTCCAACGGATGAGAAGTATGCTCATGTTGGCTTCTTCTTTCACTTGATTCTCCTCAATCAACAGTAAAATGTGCGTCCTAATATTCTTCTCCAAAGTATAAGTATTTCTTCTCCCATTATGAATGACATTTCTATCTTACTACCATGGTATTCCCAAAAAAACATGACATACATCCCTGGGAATCACATCACACAGAATAACATCCGCATATCCTCCTATTTGAAATTCAATAAGGCATTGTTTAGTTATTGTTACCTGATGACCTTTCTGCAACCGTGAGACTTTATACGGTGTTGGATGTGCAGTCATATCCAGATCCAATTTCTCCACCATCTCCGTATATATTAAGTTATCAATGATCCCACTCTCAATTATCACCTTGCATACTTTGTCTTTAGTCTTGCAAGTTGTCTTGAATAAAGTGTTCCTCTGTACTGCATTTTCAACCTTTGGCTCTAGTTTTAAGAGAACCTTATTCATCATCAAAGATCTCCCATCTTCTATGCCTTTTTCCTCAACATATCACTTTTGTGCTTTTGAAATGTGAGCTTCACCTCCTTCTTTCTTTCTCTTATGACATTCACAAGACCTGTGTTCTACCTTTCCATAGGCATAAGAATTTACCTCTCCTCCTCTACCTCTTCCTCTTTCTCTACGAAAATATTTTCTACCACCACTCTGTCTTCCTCGAGAAATTCCTCCTCTGTCTGAGTGACTATGTGGTTTCTCTGTCTCACCTTTTGGATTCTGCACCATGTCATGGGCAACTCATTTCCCTCTGTTTAAGTTTCTATCTCTGCTTTGTTGACTCTTCTTTCTGGCCAACTTTTCCTTTTCTTTCAGCGCAATCTGGTAAGAATCCTCTACTGTCCTTAGAGTCATCATATTGATTTTGTCCTAGATTTCATATCTCAGGCCATTGATGTATTTGGCAACTTTTTCTGCAATATCTCTCTCTTTGTCCATCCCTAATGCTCAACTTATAGAACTCCTATGTGTACTCCTTCACAATCATTCCTTTATTTCTCAGGTTATGCGGTCTCCTGAATAGATTTATCTTATAGTCATTGGGTATGAATTTATCCTTTAGCTTGGCTACCATTCGATCTCATCTCTTAATATTTTGTTTTCCCTTACTTCTCCTATTAGCCTGGAGTTCATCCCACCATAGTACTACATGTTCTTTCAACTTGGTGACAACATGTTTCACCTTTTTCTCCTCATAGACATATTCATAGTTGAAATACATGTCCTTTCTCATATCTAATCAATAAATTATTCGACGTCCAAATTACCTTCATACATTGGTATGTCTATCTTTTCTCTAGCTCCCAACTTGACAACCTCTTTAAAAAAAAAATCTTCCACAACATCCTTTGATACAACTTCTTCAACTTCCACTTATTTATTCTCTACATCACTGACGTCTCCAACATCAGTTGCTCTCCTTTGCACTGTTTCCATGGCATCCAACCTTGCTTTGAGTTTTCTCATCTCCCTTTCCATAAATCTATTTTCTACAGGTGACTCAACACATCTCCTAGCTGGCATTGTGTTGATGTATCTGATACAACTTAATGATATCAACCTACTTCTCTGTCTCGTTTCCCTACAAAAATCAATTCCATATGGCTCTAATACCACTTGATGCAAAACCCCCTTCCCTCCTGGGAATTCTATGACCTCCCAGTCTTGGATCTTTGAATTCCTTGAACCGAATTGGTTCTTTGGGCATTCAAAATACCCTAAACAATCAATACTCACACACAGGTCCCCTTCATGTCACCTACAAGTTCAGAGTACTTGCTACTTTTCTCTCTGGTGCTTGGCAACAATGATTTGTGTGTACTAGTCTCGTGCTAGACTCTTCCCTTAATGTGACCATGGGATGTGACCTCGGGCCAACCCTTTTGTAACTTTAGCTTCGACGATATTGAGACATCTTCCTTTTATTTCCTTCTGAAACACCTTTCCCCGAATCCATGAATCTTTTCCACGTGTCTCCCCAGATATGACAGGCCAACTATACTTTGGGTTTTGTGACTTTGCGAAATTTTATTTACCCCAAATACCACTTCTTCGGACGCCTAACTCTTGGATTCTCTAATCCACTTCCACAGGTTTCCTCGCAACCAACGATCAATATTCACTTCGCGATTTCAAGAATTTGACAATCCCACTTCTCAACACTTCGAAATGCTTCAAATTTGGAAATGTCGAAACACCTCACGACTATCCTTCATGCAACTTTTCCAAGATCTGACGGTCTAGAACGATCCCAATCCCTTCTAGATGGATTTTTCTCATTAATCTATGGGAAACCTTAAGTATTAATTCCTTTGGATATTTCTCACCACTCTTCTTCTTGAACTTGTTCTTCCTCAAAATTTTTCCTTCTTAGAATATTCTTTTTGACACTTGGTCAAATTTTCATCCTGTGCATGCCTTGCAACACATCCTCCTCCACAACTAAACTTATATGTGGACAACCTTCGCTACTCCTCCTGAGATTCAAAGCCAAAAGACCCTGTCACACACTCCTTGCGGACAAACTTCCTTCAATCTTGATTCTCCAGAACCTTCCGAGTCAAAATGGACTCTATCACGCACACCTTGTGGATGTTATGCACTCCTTGCACATATAAGATTCATGTTATCTCTTCTGAGCTTGTGATTCGAAACAGACTCTCTCAACACACACCTTGCAGACCATATGCACACTTGCAATTGCTCATAGAAGAGAAACAATTGAACCTTATCTAAATCTTTACAGATTCATATATTTAACCATGTAAATGCATTCATCAACACAAGAACAAGAAATAATAGAGAATTTGAAATAAACAAACAATCTACCATTCATTTACTCAGATAGACACAACAACACCACACATTTGGGACAATGCTCCTCTATTATATTCATTCAACTGAAATATACATGTGTTCATAAACTCTTCTCGGTAGCTCTCGAGGCTTATCTACAATGGAAACAACTCTCAATAACTAGAGTGCCAGCAACCTCTTCTTGGAAACAATAAAAATATTTATACAAGAGGGGCTCTTCGAACTCTTCCCTCCAATTACTCTAGAGCAATCCTATCGAATTAAAATCTATCAACTACTTAGAATTTATTACAATAAATATTTGTGACAGATAGATAAGATCGAACACATTGAATCTATAAATTAATCAGCTTCATTCAAAGAAAATACATTCTCCAATGATCCTTATGAGATCATCCGCCTCAAAACATTAAAGATGTTCTCTAATTACAATCCCTTCAAAATATTTGTGTGGCGCGCTAGTGCGCCTTGTTGTCCTCCACTCGTGCTTTGTTGGTGATGCTCCTGCATCACTTGAGGAAAATCCCTAATAGGAATTGAACCTTACCCAATCGTGAAAAAATACTTTCTCTTCACCATTGTATCCAACCCTTTTGTATGTACTTAAGTATGTTATGTGTGAGGAATTTGCGTAAATAGAGAAGATAATTTTTTTTTAAGAGATAATAGAGCCAAAATAAGATAAACTAGATCAACACGAGATGTTGGATCAATTGTACATCGATGCTTAGTACAAGGAAATGAGATACAAAGAATGATCAACATCAAAGAAATATTGGGAATCATTGTGTCTTAGAACTATAAAGACAATTCTTAGAAATCTTGATCCTACTAATGATCAAAACTATCATGAATTACATATTGTTACAAGTCAATATATAAGATTCACATTAAGATGGAAGTGACATTAAAGTTGGTATGAGTATTAAAAAAAATATGTGGACATTAAAATAGTAAGTTGTTCCAAGTTTATTAGTGAAGTAAACACTAACAAACTCAATATTGGTAACTTTTATTGGCATGTGCATTGAGGGTAGAGTCAATGGTAACATTTTTCTAATTAAGGTTGATAATCTAGAGTAACCTTTGTATACATGATAATTGGTTGGAGATTTCCATAAAATAAATAGTAAGGAAGATTTACTAACACACTAAAGATTAGACACAAGTTGTGGTTTAGTTGAATGCCATGAGGAACATGGGTTCGCCACTAGTGGGACCATGATTGAAGCTATTGTGGTCGATACTCTTCTAGTCATACTAGAAGTTGAGACGGGTTTGTCATGAATGAGAAATACACTAAGGCATAGATTAGAAGGTTGATAGGTTGATGAGAAAGAGGGCCTTATGTGTTGATGATAAAAATCCATTAGATTGATTAAAACAATCACTAAAAAAATAGGTACTAGAAATAGAAGTCTTGTGGTTTATATTGGAGCAAGGATTTTAAAGTAGATATGGAGATCATTATATCTACTTTAAGCTATATTATAAACGTATATTTATCATAAAATTGTATTTCAATGACATCATGTTATTTAGTGATGACAAAAAAAGATTTGAATCATCAAAGTTTCAATTGTTATTTATTTAAAATTAAGATGAGGGATCTTTTTGTTTTTCATTACTACTTAAGGATTAAATTCCCATCAAATTGAAATAAGATTAAAATTTTCAATATTTTATATTATAAACATATATTTATCATAAAATTGTATTTCAATGAATGACAAAAGAAGATTTGAATTATCAAAATTTCAATTGTTATGTAAGATTGAGATGACGGATCTTTTTGTTTTTCGTTACTACTTAGGGATTAAATTCCCATAGAATAGGAATAAGATTAAAATTTGCAATATGTTATAGAAAAAAAATTAAAAATAACTTTGAAAAGCATCGATATGAGGATTGCAAGCCAATTAGGACCTTGAGAGAGCTTGGTGTAAGGTTGTTGAAGCCAATAAGGCTCGTGAGATTGACATAGATTTAATGCATGACGAATGTTCCATATTATAATGCCATTGGATGTCAAGTTTATTCAGTGGTATACATGAGACTTGACTTTGTATAAGAAATGGGAGTAGTACACATGCTTATGGTGAGTCCTCATTAATGGCATTGGATTGTTGTCAAGAGATTTTTTTTTTTAGGTATTTAACAGTTGTAACTTTGTTTGGCATTTTAATATTTAAGTTTGGGAGAGAGACTAAAACCCATGTATTATTCTTTAAACAATAACCTGAAAAGAATGATGTTGAAAAGAATTTTCTCATATTCTCATTCATATATATTCATTCATACAAATATATGTATATGACAATTTCATTACTTTTTTTTTTTTTCTGTTCCCATATCCATATTCATATATATATATAAATTTCATTACTAATTTGTTCTTATTTATTTATTTATGTTATTTTCCACATAATTGTGTTGGTTATTCTGTTCAACATTAAACTTGTGTGTATCTATCTAAGACTTACCGATTTGTCTTAACTCCTTTTCAACAATGAGTATGACAGCTAAAAAGGGTGGGTTTGTTATAGAATCCTATAGTTTTATAGTTGAGTTGGTTAGTTGCGCATTTAGTAGGCGATTCTCCCAATTTGGTAGCCCAAACATTGACAGTGAGTCTCGAACTAAGAGGATTAGATATATAATGTCATACTTTTAACACAAAGTTTGTTAGTTGGTCATTAATTGGGTGATTCTTCTAATTACCAGGTATCCGGCGTTGGTCATTAATTGGGCGACGTGTCCGGCGTTCTAACGGCACACTCAACACCCCTGGTTACGCGTGGGATGATCCTCCTACAAACGATGTAACAGAAACTTCATTACATTTAATGTCTCAACAGAAAATTTGTTTTAAGTAGAGGAAGAAACAAGCATCGCAGGAGTTTCAGTCTCGCAGAATTGACAGAGAGGAGAGCGTTCTGAACCAACTTTGTGAGACGCAACAAGTTGACAGAGAGGATGAATTGGTGCCAGCATGGCAATTCAGCTGGCAACTCTGTGAGACGCAACAATCAGACAAGGAGGAGGAGTCACCATGGTTTTTCCTGGATGTCATGTAAGTTGGCTTAGCAGTCATCTGTGCTTAAATATTTCCAAGTTTGTATTTCATTCAAAATTGTTTCGTTTTACAAAAATTCAAGCTATTAACTTCTTGTAAAATTGGAAAAAATAAATATTTGGTAAAAGTATTTTTCCTTGGTGTAATGGATTTCCGTAGGTGGTATTTTAGTTATGATCCATAAGTGCTTCATCGACATATAGATAAACAAAATATAACATTTGCAGTTTTTATGAGTACGATCCATCAGCTTCACTATGCCGCAATTTTTTTTTCCTCTATCTTGTCAAATATCAAATATCTTCGGATGGATGCTTGAAAACAAACGCTGAGAATCGAATCAAGGTAGGCAGAGGGTGAAAATTGAAACCTTGAAAATTTTCTTATTTTATATTGTTGAACCTGTTGGAATAATGTTTATAATAAATAGGTTTGGATTTGTTGAAGATTTATAGAAAGTTGTTGAAAGATTTTTTCAATAATTATTTTTATGTTTGGAGATAATTGGATCTGATTCCAACTATATATACATGTAATATTGTGTAATAGAAATTATTATTTGTATGTTATGGTTGTTCTCTCAAATTTTAAGAGAACTAATCTATACAATAACTGAAGATGCTTGAAAATGAATTTCATGTCCAAAAGATTTGACTTTATAAAGGATTTCTCTTAAGGATAAATTTGTTAACAAGTTCATTCATTCTTGCTCCTTGAGTCACCAAACAAAATTGCCACCTCTCATTTTAGAAGAGAAAAAGAGATGTCCTTTTCCCTCTTAGCTCTTGTAAATTGAAATCACACCTAAATTGCTTCCTTGCATTTTAGAAGAAAAGGATGCTCTTGTAAATTGAAATCAGAGATTTGTGTTGCTGTTGATATGCTCCTCATGTCATCTGTAGATGAGCCACTTATCCCTTCAAAAACCATGAGACAATGCAAATTTACTAGGGAGAGAAAAATGGGATGGTTGAGGACATGCTATATAAAGTTGTTTTTCTTATGAAGGCTATAGATGGCTATGTCTTAACACTTTAAGAGAAAGTTCTAATTGCACGTTGGTCATCCTTCTCGGAGTTATATAAATGACCATATAAACTTTAGAAAGTAATGTTGCTAGGGCTATGTCGTAATACTTTAGAAAGGTCTAATTGCACGTTGGTCATCCTTCTCGGAGTTATATAATATACTTGGATATGAATGTAGGAGTGCTTACTGGTTGGGTAAAATCCATCGTTGAATCAACATATGGTAACATGTTTTTGTTGAATCAACAGTCAGGGTTGAATCAACATAAACTATGTCATGTAAAGATTAAAAAAAATCCAGAACTCCTCCAAAGCAATGGTATTTTTCAATAACTCTCTGATTGATATTATGGACATGGCTTAACATAATGTACCCATGGTAGTGGTAATGGAGAAATGGTATAAAATCCTTCATGATGTGTCTATTCCTCTTAGTAGTGCCTTTCTTTAATCTAAGAGTAATGGCAAAAGGGTATCCAAATTTTGATTTTTCTCAAAATGTCACACCCTTTATAACAGGTCTCTTCCTCTTCATAGTGTCTTTGTTCAACGAGTTATAGAAAATTTTCATGTTACATTAAGAATCATGATGTAGACTATGTGACACATATACCTTTCTTTAAATATGATGACAATCTATTCCACATTACATAAACTTTAACCCTATCATGATTATTATGTAAAGGGTCACAGTGGTGAGATTATTATAATTATAATTTTAACCATATACCTCTTCAATTTTGACATACTTCCCCACTTTATATCACACTCTATTGGTAATCATAGTTCAAGTACGCCTCCTCCTTCTCCTGGATCCAAATCATGTAATTATTGTTCATACAACAATTTAGGTTTCTTCATATGCCTTCTCCTTCCCTATGGATCCAAATCATGTAGTTATTTTTCATACAACAATTTAGATTTCTTCATAGGCCTTTGGTTATGTGACTTCCATATGTGACTTCCATAGATTCTTTTTTAGCTAGTTTCTCCTTTTTTATTTGAGAACTGAATAAATCCTTTGATTATCTAGAGGATATCATAAAGGAGAGCATTATCCAATGCATCTACCAATGTGTTCCTAATTTCATAATTCCCTAGTCAATGAATAGAACTTAATATGAAAAAGTCAAATCCTTTAAGTAGTTAGAGGCTATCCTAATGAGGAGCATATAACCTCCAATGTATGACTAAATTTTGATAATTGAAGGAGATTATCAAAATTTAAGTGCCCATAGATTGAACAATTTCTACTCAATTTTGGAAAGACATGATAATTGCTCCATTATCATTGGACATGCCAAAGTTCTATGCATTATATTATGTTTCCTACTTCATTCCATAAGGTTCAACTTAGACCTACACAACCCATATTACTTTTTGAGTTAGCACAAAAGTTCAACTTAGATGAAGGGTGGATTTTGTGGTAACTATCCAATTGGGGATGGGATTAATGTTATAGGATTGACATGTAGTGAATGTAATAGAGTGGTAAGATCAGTATCTCAAAATGATATACTAAACTTGTTGTTGGATGCTCATGAAATCCTCTTGTTTCCAAGATTTAGAAGAAGATTGTGACTATAATGTGCATTACTATTTTCCCTTGAATAAATTGTATTGGATTGGTCTTTAGATTAAAAATATATTGGTTGAGAAAACATAGAAGTACACTAGCTGAAGGGTGGACTTGGGAGGAACCATGCAATTGGGAGGGGAGTAATAATATATTATTGGTATGTAGTGAATCTAATAAACTCGATAAGATCAATTCCCTAAAATGTTGGATTGAGCTTGCTTCTTCTATGCCCATCAATACTCTTAGTTCCAAAATTTATAGAAGATGGTCTCTTTGATATTCCTTATGATTCTCCCTTGAATTAAATGGATTGGTTTTACTTTTCATCAAAAATATATCAGTTCCTTTCTGGCCATATTGTCCATGTCATAAATCTCAACACTAGATTTCATAGTCTATCTTCTAGTTATGATTTAGAATTACCCTTTGTACACTAACAAAAGGAATGTTATTATATCCCACTACCTCGGGATAGTCACATGCATACCATTTGGATCTAGTTCCATATGTATCATCGATAAGGACATGAAATTAAAATATTATAAGAACATAATGTTAGAAAAATAGATGTGTTTGTTTCAACATAGACAATATCTCAATATTGTCACCCAACCATAGGCACAAATGCCACCCCGGAGCACCTTAATCATGACAAAGAGAATATTTCCAGAAGAAAATCCTAGAACCAATAGCCAACTAAGGTAGCGTACCTCTCTCTATGGCTAGCGTACCAAGAAGAAAGTCCAAACCATAACCAAGAGAAATTCCAAACCAAAACCAAAATGTCAGTTGCAGTTGCAGCTACAACTCCTCTCCAAACTTGTGCACTACTGGTATTATAGTTGTGAGAGTGAGTGTGTCAAATGAGCTCTAGCACCCTCTTATTTATAGTCCTCCAAGTGACCTAATTGGGCTAACTTCTACTTCTGGAGGCTAATAACTCAATAATAAATATTCTCTTAAGTCGACTTGTCTCCTAGGGTTATTATCCAATGTTTTGGGGTTTCTCTTGCTTCCTAGAATATTCTAGTCTTGTCAGGGTAACATGTAGAGGTTAATACCTCTCGAAGATACCATAATATCAACACTCCCTCCTATTTAGGGAGGTATTAAAGGAAATGGTCTTGAGAAAAAACATACCATTCAACCAATAGCATCATCATAGCCACACAGGATATCTCATAGTCAAATCATGAGCACCATCATCAATATCAATATCATCTGATAGTATCAACTACATCATCTCTTGAATCCATAATCCTTCTGAGTAATCAGACATGATGATGAATAAGTTACTCACTCCACATAGTGATACACGAATCATTCTTCTAATCTGGACATATGTCCTAGAAGAATGATTGTCCTGGACCATTTTCCACAGGGATAATGTATTTCCATCGACATACTGATTATCCATTTAGCTGGAAATCGTCTCAAAAACTAGTGATAGTCTTAATGGAAATCATAAAAATTCCATCCAATAGAACATAATTGTGTCTATCCATAATATTACAAAACTACTATACAGTGTTACACAACCAATCCTAGTATCACATGCTTACTAACCAATGACACACAATCACTACTAGTGGAACATATCCACCACAGTAGCATACAAATATTGTCCAGAGACATACAATCTCCAAAAAATTCTTACCATCTGATATCAACCTACATAAAATAATATCATGATAAAAAAAGAGTCATCTGGGCCATTCTTCCACTCACATCTATGAGATTTGGAGGAACATATTCCCTTAGATAGTAAAACATTAGCCATGGGATATCTGGAATATTCTTCCCAAGCATAGAAGAACAATTGTCCCTGATTTTTTAGCATGGACCATTCACCTAACTGGGCCATTCCTCCGGCACTAATAATAGTGCAACCTCGAGAGTATGAGTCTACCCCAGGGAATTATCATCCCTACTTGTTGAACCTGGACCATTCACCTAACTGGGCCATTCCTCCAGAACTAATCATAGTGCAACCTAGAGAGAATGAGTCTACCCTAGGGAATGAATGTTCGGGCCATTTCCTAATGGAAATGACTGTCCAACACCAACCTCCTATAATGGACCATCCTTCAAAATGACTCACAATTATGAACCTCAAAATAATGACTTCATTGAGAGGCAAACTATTTTTCTTGCCCAATACTCAGAGTGACTACCAATAAGAATTATTGTCCTAGACCATTCCCCCACACTGGCCACAAGGGGAATCATTGTCTATGGTACATCAACAATCTATCAAACCATTTTCACTATGAAAATCACTATCCGATCTCGACCATTTCCAAACTGGAAAATGACTATCCGTTAGAAATCTCGAACCACTTTGCGGACTGGAAAGGAACTGCCCGATGTGGACCATTTTCGAAACTGGAAAATGACTGTCGATAAATCAATAACATATGAGTGCTCCCTCCCAACTTGGGAGAAATCACTTCCTTTTTCAATAAGGAAGTCGTCTCCATGAACCCCAACTTCTAACTTAAGTACTAAATGTTGCGTCTTGGATATAGTCTTTACCAAAATATCTGTTATTTTCTCATCTTTCGAGATATACTGGAGAACCACTTCTATCTTTTGGACTTTATCATGGATAATATAATTCTTGATCTCAATGTACTTTGAAATTTCATGGAACACGGTTTCTCTGAAAGCTTCACATAGTTGGAGCCATATTGCTTCTACACAAGCATCACAAGCTAAAATATACATTGTTTATGTAGTGTTGATTACAATAGAATTTTGTTTCCTGCTAGCCCATGACATCATGGAAAATCTCAAATTGAAACATATCCAAGTAGCACTTCTTCTATCATCTGCACTCCCTGTGCAATCTGAATTGATAAATCCATGCACTTGTATGTCATAATTTAAATGTCCCACAAAAAAAATATCCAGTTCAGTATTCTCCAAATACATTAATGAGACAATCAATTGTCAATATAGAGAAGGGTCTAATGGATTAGAGTCTCTTCAAATTATTTATATTTGTTATCATGGAAGTTATTCATAGATTTTCTATCCATCATCCCAAACTTCTAAGTAACCATTATGATACACTTTTTCTCTCCTAGGATTTTTTTTCCACACTTCTGTTGTATATGAGATACTCTGCATCAAGTTTCTTGAATCCATACAAGGTCTTCTTCCATTTTCATACATGGGTCTCTTTTTGGTATAAGCTTCTTTCTCAATTTTTGTTTATTGGGGAGAAGAGTCGTTTACATGTAAATTTCAATCCATGGATATTGCAAGAGGTATATCTGGTTTATTGGAACAAGCTATCATCATAGTCTTATCCCTTCTTCTGGAAGAACCTCTAGCTGTAAATATCGCAATGCTTCCATTCATAAGTATTTTTCACATTTTTATTACACACATTTCTCTTCATCACAACTTCCATTTCTTCTGGTTGATTTCTTCTAGTGGGTTCAAACCAATATGGTAGTCTTATGATTCTTGGTATAATAACTTGTTGTTTTGGATTTTCTTTCTTTCATGGAATCTTTATGTTCTTTCTCATGTTCTCTTTATCTTTTGGGTTCATGGAGTCTTCTATATATTCCTTGCCCTTCCTTATTGAATATTCCAACTTGTTCCTTTCATCGTAGGAACATGGATGTAGATGGACAACTAAGGATACTTAAGACTTCTTTTCGTAGAATACTTCTTCTAGAGTCAAACTAAACACATGTTGCCTATGATGGATGCTAATTTAAATGGGAACATGGACAGATAATTCATAATATTCATGGATTCTTCAATGGATCATATCATTTAGGATTAGCTCCCTCCTAATCCTCACTTTGTGCATCAATGCATGATCTTCTTTTGAAATTCTGTAATCATCTCCCTCCATCTAAGAGAGTCCATGCTTCTGTTTGCATACTTATTTCCTTTTGCAAGGTGTCACAAGTCTTATTCTAATTTCTTCTTGATTACTGACTTCTTTCTAATTTGACTCCTTCTGTGTCTCTTCAGGTTTGATTTTGATTTCGGCCTATCTGGTAGTTGTTACTTATATAATAGATTCATCAGGAATTTTCCAACGTACTTCATCTTCTTTTAGTCATCATAATAAAAATCCTTATCTTTTTATTCTTTCATAGGTATTGTTTCATTGACCATCTTTTATTCTAATAAATAGATATGCATGGCATGTACATGAAATATGCAATAGAAGAATATTGTTACCTTTACTAGAAGAAGAAGTTTGTTTTATCCGACTTGGCATTCTTTGAGTGTTACCTTTCTTGAGAAACTATTGTTTTGTTTGTTTCCTTGTCTTTAACTCAGGATAGTGGTTCCTGTACTGACCATATTTTCAACAGTTGAAACATTGTATTTTTGACATATCCTTTTCTTGATTTGGTTTCTTCCTTAAGCCAAACTTCCTCTTATTTATGAAATTCTTGAATTTTACTGTGAAGGCTTGATCATCATATCTATTTTGGGATTTATATTGTGTGTTAATCCTTGATTCTTATTGTGCACAACAAGTCCAAATGTCTTCAAACATGGGATACTCCTTTCTTGTGTTCATGCTTGCGACAAATGCATCCCATGTCTTAGGAAGGCCATTGAGTACTATATTTACCAGTTCCTTTTCTGAAATGATTTCTTCAATAGCGTTTATTTGATATATTAACTGATATATTCTCACAAAGTATTATGTTATGTTATCATCATCATTTTTTTTCATGTCACGAAGCTCATTCTTTAGAATCATTACTTGTCCAATGTTTATGACTCGGAAGAGGTTAGTTAGGACATTGTACATATTCTTAGATGACTCAAGTTGAGAAATGTAGGGTATTAGGTGGTGTTTTATAGATTCCACTATGATAATCATATCATTGATGTCATTGACCTTGAAATTCTACATAACTGTAATGTTTTGAGGTTCCTTCTCTTTTCCCGCTTCAAACTACGAATCCATGATCTTTCCTTTCACGATATCCAACACTGTATTCTTGGAAAGGATGAGGAATTTCCTTATCTTCCATGATTTGAAGTTAGAATCCCCTTCTAACTTGTTTTATGACTTCATACAGTAAGTCAACCTTTGACATTGAATTGGTAAAACTTTGACTTTGACCAAAAAATCAAACTTGACGTCTTGGCTTGCTAGAGTACCGAGAGGAGCGGAAGTTTAGGGTGCACTACGATTTCTAGGAATTAGGTCAAGATATTCACTTAAGGTGTCTTAACAATAGGGTTAGGGTTTGGTTGCTGCAACAAAACTTTGACTGCAACTCCAACTGTAACTAAGAAAATTCTCCCAATCTATCTTCCAGCGGTTAGACTGTCTGAAGATAGTGTGGACCCATAAACTATTAGAAAAATATGTGTGCTCATTTCACCATAGAAAATATCTCAATATTGTCACCCAACCATAGGAACAAATGCCACCCCCAAGCACCTTAACCTTGACAGAGAGAATAATTATGGAAGCATACCCTAGAACCAATAGCCAACCAAGGTAGTGTACCTCTATCCATGCCTACCATACCAAGAAGAAAGTCCAAACCATAAACAAGAGAAATTCGAAGCCAAAACCAAAATTCTAGTTGTAGCAACTGCAAGTGCAACTCCTCTCTAAACTTGTGCACTACTAGTCTTATGTAGTTGTGAGAGTGAGTGTGTCAAATGAGATCTAGATCCCTCTTATTTATAATCCTACAAGTGACCTAATTGGGCCAACTTCTACTTCTGGAGGCTAATAACTCAATTATAAATATTCTCTTGAGCTGACTTGTCTCCTAGGGTTATTATCCAATGTTTTAGGGTTTCTCTTGCTTCCCATAATATTCTAGTCTTGTCAGGGTTACATGTAGAGGTTAATACCTCTCGCAACTACCCTAATATAAACACATAAAATATTGAGAGGGTATTACAAAACCATGTTTGTAGATGTTACTCCATGTAAGATTGCTTTTTCATTCCAATTTTCATAAGAGTATAGAAGCCTTAGGCCAAATCTTCAAGTTCCAAACCTTAGCCTAACCTACATCATTTATTATGAAAGAGAAGTGGTATAGGTTCCAAGCCTTACCCCAAAAATATGTTATTCCATGTAAGATTAATTTTCCATTCCAATTTCCATAAGAGTATAGAAACCTTAGGCCAAATATCCAAGATCCAAACATTATCCTAATCTACATCATTTATTATCAAAGACAAGTGGTATAGGTTCCAAACCTTATGCCAAAATATATCATTTATTTAGAAACAAGTGATCCCTTATTTCCAGACTCTAGAGAATATGGACTTTGTAATATCCTTTGAATTTTCCGGAGAATATGTTCTTTGTAATATCCCTTATATTTTCTCTTGAATAAATTGAATTGGTTTTATTTTTCCACAAATAGTATGTTGGTTCTTTTCCATCCTTACACTCCATGCCATGATTCCCAACACTATGATTTTAGTCTACCCCTAATTATGATTTTAATATACCCCTTTTCCACTTACAAGGCTATAAAATCTTGCTACCTTAGGATAATAATCTACATCCCATTTGGATATAGTTCTTGATGATGGACCATAGTGGTATGGTCTAAAATTTCAAATTAAAAATGGATGCAATAATTTTGAAAAAAACTCAAACAAGATAATCAATATTTTCATAATTGTCTAAGCACATAAAACATTGAGAGGGTCTTATAAAACCATGTTTGTGTATGTTATCCCATGTAATATTACTTTTCCAATCCAATTTCCATAATAATGTAGACAACTTGGGCCAACTATCCAAGTTCTATACCTTATACCAAACTACATTTATTTCAAAAGACAAAAGCTTCTAGTTCTAAACCTTACCCCACACCATATCATTTCTCTCAAAAGTTAAATACTCAATTAAAGGAATATATGCCTAGATTATTGTCAAACAACTAAGTTCCAACCTCTCCCATCTAATAATATCGTTTCCATGTTTCATAGGTATCCATAGTTTTTGCAAATCATTCCATATTCGGTTTCCCATCTCCCCAGGAAACCTTACTCGACACCATAAGTTTGAATTTTTCACCTTCTTAAGAAAAAATAATATAAATGTGATCCTTGTTGTCCCTCGCTAGTGTAAAATTCATACATAATCATGACTCTCATTCATTATTTACATGTAACTCCCCAAAAGGATGAATACCATTCTTTAAATAGGGCAGTTGATTTCATAAGTCTACTTAAAATAACATTGATTTACAATGTCCAATTTCCCATAATTTATTTCATTGTGGTTCCTAATGTCCTTTTGTAAGACTCTTTAACTATTCCAAATATGAGAGTCAATTGGAAAGTTAAAAAATTCAAACACATCGATCTACCATGTCCAACTTTTCAAAAGTATTTTTTATTGAGGTTTCTCTTGTATTTTTTTTGGGGGGCACTATTCCAAATATGTGAACCATTTTAGAAGTTAACAAATATAAACAAAACCTTCCATGTAATATCCCAAGACCAAGCCCCAATTGTAATTGTAAATGTAACATGTTTTATAGGCTGGTGAGCGAAGTGATTATAAGCTAGGAGGATTATGTGATGATTACGTCGGAGAGCCTAGATACTAAAGGCGAGAGAGCTTGTTTTTGTATATGTAAATACTCATATCAATAATATAATACATCAATCTGTGTACACCGACCATGATAAAAGAGAATGAGGGACTAAGCTCCACTAGGTAGGGAAAGGGATGGGGCTAAGAGGATAGGAAAAAGGGCCAAGCTTGAGGGCTTATCTCTAAGGTAATAATATTATATTATTATTTCCTAAAACCTAAGGTTGGACATAACCTATGTTATCCT